>VDFB02131193.1:0-10648 GCA_007258455.2 Sequoia sempervirens | reverse complement strand
GCCAATCTTACTCCAGTAGCCATCGGTGAAGCTTTCGGGATCCCGGTGCACAGGAACATGATTTATAAATCTAGGGAGCGAGCGGAGCGGATGTATGCTTCTGCTTTTGAGCGATGCATGGATACAATTAATACCCACTGGATGAGCACTCCCAAGCCTTCTCGAACGAATTTGCCCAAGCAGATCATAGCGGATGACTTGAAGCAGGAATACTGTGATCTCATCATGATGCTGAGCAGGGTTGGAGGTTGCCCACAATCATTTATTTTTGAACCCTGGATGTTTTACTACATCAACCTGGTGCTAGAGGGAAAAGACTATGTCAATTGGGCTGTGATGATCAGTGACAACTTGCACGAGCAGCTCCTAAGCTTGAGGAGAACGAAGACATTTTACATGAGGTCCTATGTCATTTATATGTTGGCACGGAAGACGAAGTATAGGGGGATATCTTATAAGGAGCCTGTTGGATGTGGCTCTCATCAGTTCAAAATTTATGACGCCTGTCCACAGTTGCACCTGTCAAGCACAACCCACTACAAGCGTGTCAACGACTCATTCACCATGTACATCACGAGGCTGCTGCAGGAGCGATTGCAACACAGAATCTCGAAGGAAGCCCAGGAGTTAATTGAAAGGTATGGGTGTTGGTTCATACAATTTCCGAGATTCTCTTACATTAGGCTGCAAGGTTTCTCATCATACCCATATAGGCTGCCTAAATACCCAACAGATAGAATATTGATGCTAGAGATATCTAGACAGTTGCTAGCCTTTGACAAAATCCAAAAGAAGAAAAAGAAGGGAGGGATAGAATTTCCAATTGTAATGGGCAACTCGGATGAGGTGTGTCCTTCGATGCAGGCAGCTAGAGAGGCTGAAAGTGAGCTTCAATTTTATCATTTCTCATATCATACAAGTCGACAACATTATGACCCGCACCATAACATCAATTGGGTTCTGTCGGAGGAGTTCAAACATAAGGCCACCATAGAAGATTATTGGGCTGATGCAGTTGATGAAGTTGAAGTAAGGAAGAGAATGTTCTCTCGGTTGCCGATTACTCTGATCAGGGAGTGTGAGGTAGTACCGGTTCCAGACCAGGTGAACGAGGATATGGATGTTGTACATCCTGATTATGCAGCTGTTCGAGATACTCCACTTCCACCTCCCGATTGGTCAGAGCCCGAGGTTGCTGATTTGGATACTCTCTCCATCCCAGTTATGACATTTACTAGAGCATGGGTTGACAGACGGGTGAACAGGTTGAAGAGTAGGTCAATTGCCCTGACTTACAATATGATGGGAGATCACAGGACGCCCACCACTGGCAGGAGGAAGCAGATTACAAGAGGTCCAGAGTCCAGGAAGAAAGAAATAGTTCGACAGGAGCCTACTCAGCCAGAGCCTCCACGAGTTACAGTTGCATCACCATTGGAGACACGTTCTCCAAGTATACAGGAGGTCTCTTTATTTGCTGATCAGAGGATTGCATTGAATCAGGTGCAGGCAGTACAGGGTGATATTCAGCCTCCACGGAGGGAGTCGGTTGGCCAGAGTGCCAACGTACCTGTTAGGATTGATCAGCATGATGATGAGGGGACTATTACTGACCCTCAGTTTCAGCAAGAGTTAGAGGCGGCCATGAACGATGGTGATGATGATGATATAGTGTCAGGTGATACTCAGCCACTTGAGGACGATGAGCCTCGCCAGAATGATGAAGAAGTTGAGCAAGTTAGAGAAGTGGAGGCACAGGAGCAACAACCCTTCGATATATAGTATGAGGTGCCCGATTGGCTTAAAGATAGAATGAGGAGAAGCCCTAGTGAGGAAATTGATCCAGCAGTTGAGATGGAGGAATTCTTGAACCGGATCAGTGCACCTCCACAGAAGAAGAAAGCTAGAAAATTTTCGAAGATCTCCACTGAGGAGGATGGCTCTCGCACTCTTCACGTTGCTGTTCCACGAGTTGAGTGTGACCGGAATGAAGCAGTTCCTGAGAATTATGTGGTCACGACTCTGGATTTGGGACGTTTCATCGCGCAATGCATCGCGGAGGAGGTGATAACCTCTTCCTCGCCTCGGGCGATAGGTTGTTCAAGAAAGAAGGAAGTATACAGTCGGTGCGAGAACGTATACGCTAATTGGATATGTACGTACAGCTATCTCGCTCGAAGGATGTACCAAGAGATTAGAGCCTCCCACTGGATGTACCTAGAGAGTCGACAACGGCTATAGAGTTGGGGAGGATGGGTACAAGAGGCGATAAATTGGTCATGTGGAAACTGCGGCTTCAGACGTAGAGATTTATGGAGGACCTTGCCTTTCAACAGCTCTCTACTATTTTGACACTCCGATGGATGCGTTGGATCATGCCTCGGTGATGCCCATCTATCGAGTAGGGTGATCCAACCGCCTTGAGGTATTGAGGCATGTGCCATTGTAGTTGCTGATTGATGGAGGTGTCATTCAGGAGAATGACCGATATGATTTTTCTCGGTGGTATTCTTCGGCGATCACTGGGCGTGGCTTCTTCGATGCAGCACAGGCGGATTCAGCTAGAGTACATAAGGCTATGGCCAACATTATAGATGGAGTTCAGAATACCTTTGAGGCAATATTTGCTAGGCGGCTGAATCCAGATGAAGTTAATTTTGATAATTTGAGGAGTTTGCTGGTGCCTTTCTTTGCAGACGTTAAGACCTTTGTACAGGATGATTTCGAGAATACTGCTACTTTCTCCACTTTGATCCAGAACACGCAGGACTCCTTAGCTGCTTGGAGAAAATCTTGCACGCAGGTACGAGCATTCACCACAAGATAGAGTTTCACTGACCGCATTCACTTCATTTCACAGTTCATGAGGTCGAGGTCACATTTCTGGCGTGATTTGTTGAGTTTGCGTCGAGAGAAGGCCAATGGAATGCGTCACTGACGAGATCTTCTAGAAGACCGAATGTGACATTTTATTGCATTTACCATTTTGGGAGGAGTGGAATCTTTGATTCATTTAATGTACCCACTCCCTATTCCGGCAGCTTTTAGGTTAATGAGGCACCCATTCTGGCCACTCTATTAATTGTAACCCTAGCTGTCTTTTGGGACTTGGCTAGCTATAAAAGGGGGAGTCCCCCTCATTTGTAATTCATTAGAACAGGAAATTAGATCAGGCATTAGCGTTAGAGCTAGAGATTGGAGAGATTGCATAGTAGTCATTTTGCTTAGCATAGTGTGGAAGAGAAAGAAAGTTTTCCCTTTGAAAACTTTTGAGGAGATTGTTGTGTAACACTTTTATGATAATTGATCTTTTCATTGATGGTGGAATTCGTCTTGTCATGAATAGCTAGCAAGGTCTCTTCTTCCTTTCGAATCCAAGTAGCTTAATTTCATGCAAGTAGTTTACTTTGATGTGTGGTGTTTTATTGAGGTAGCTTCGCTATTCCATGTAAATTACCAGCGTACCTTGTTGATGATGCTGCTTGCCCTTGGCGCTATCGACCGAGATTATCTTGTGTTTAACTTCAATTGTGATTGGTATGCTTATATGCGTCGTTGTGATGGTTTATGCATGTTGAATCATAATTTGAACATCTTTTGTTATCCCGTTGAAGATTGCACCGATTTTACCGAGGCTGTCCGACGTGAGGCTAGGTGAAATTTGGTTGAAGTCTGCCAAAACTGAATCCCACATATCTTGCATTTAGAGTAGAATATAAATTTCTTAGGCCCTATACTCTTTTACTTTCTGCACATTTCTGATTAGTTTTAGGAAAACAAGCCACATTGCCAAATCATACGCGAGAATCCCCTTCAAAATCATACATTAGCTGCTAACTGCAAGAAATCTGAACAATTGTGTAAGTCCCCTCGTAAGAACACAGCAATACACATCAACCAAACTGGGTCTATTCGCACTTAAGGAACCTTGGAGTTGAACGTGTGATCTATCTCGCAATCTTAGCACACGGAATACTTTGATCAAGAGAGAATGGAGTAGCCCTAAACTATTTCGTTCTGCTGTTTGGTGCGGTCACAAAAAACACATCAACAGGAACTGGCGCTAGAAGGAGGGCCTTCAAGGATTCTTCGCAGTGAAGCAATCACATTCAAGTAAGAAGGGATTTTCATCAAGAGAAATTCATTGGAGAAGAATTATCATGAGTAAAGATGGTGCTACCACATAGAGAGAGATTCCCAGTGTTGCAGCCTAACTTGGGATTCAACAACGACCAAGAAGACATCCTTTCAAGACTGAACAATCTTGCTTGGAGGACAAAGGAGAGCTACGCCCAGTACATGAGAACTTGCTTCGTGTTGGAGGAAGAAGAAGAAAAGGCTATAGAAATTCAAGTTGCAATTGAAAGGAATTTGCTTGATCAGAGACATCCACTCGCTCCTCTTCCTCGCCGACAGTGATCATCTACATCCTGGATCGAATCAGTTCATTCTCACCCGATAAGTTGAAAAGGATCCTGAGGTCCACGCCAAGTTCACACAAAGACTTTGTGGAGTTAGAATTGCCCACTCGAGCAAGGAGGAAGAAAGAAGTCCGTCCAAGTAAAGAAGTTGAGTCAAGTGAAGAAGTATTCTCAAACGAAGAAGTTTAGTCCAGTGAAGAAAGCGGAGAGGAGATTACAAGTTTGTTTCGAACCCCACCAAGTGTTTCAAGGTTTGCTCAGCCAAAGGCAGTCCAAGTTACTACTCCGGCGTTTGTCCAGCAACCAGTTCAAGTTACCACAACCCCGGTAATCGTATATCAGAGGCGGCAGCCAATTCAAGCAATGGCTCAACCAGGAGGTCAACAAGGGGGCCAACCAGCTCCTAATGGTGCTACTTGGCTAGTTACCAATCCATCCCCTCTTGAGTTCGCAGATTATCATGACATGCCTAAAAATCCGGAGCATTTCTGCACGAAGTATCAGGTCCATGATCCAAACCGTTCTGCTGAGGATCACATCAAGATGTTTGAAGATCATTTACGAAATAGGCAAATTGCATACGCAGATGTGGCATGCAGATTGTTCCCGTATTCCTTGGGAGAAGAGGCTCACTTTTGGTTCATACATTTGCCAGTTGGGTCCATCAGAACATGGGAGCAGATGAAAGAAGCATTCATTGGAAAGTTCGGTATTCCTATCACCCCAGTAGAGCTCTTCCGCCAATTCACAGAGGTAAGAAGACAGGACAAAGAGCCTATTCATGCCTTCAACAATAGATTCCAAAAGGCTCTCACAAGGCTACGTACTCCATACATTGTTCCAGATGCAAGGGAAAATTATTATGCAGCCTTAGACCCATTAACCGCAATGTTTGTAAGACAAGCTCACCCCATTCCAGCGGATATGAATCAAGCATATGCTAAGGCGGTTGAAGTAAGTCAGAATATGGGACAAAATATAACTGGACCCTCTTTGTACACTGGCTTGGTCACCACGAACAATCATATGCAGACACTTACCCCAGCATGGAATCAGCAAATTCCAGCGTTGAATCCAGTTCCGCAACCAGCTTATCATGTTACACCACCATCGGACCAATTGGTTCTCCATCCTGGGATACCTTTATCTCAGACTCCAGCAACACAGCCTGTCTACCTCCAGAATACAGTACCTGCATCAAGGACACAAGAGGAGAAAGACGAAATGAAAGGATTAGTAGAACAAATGAAAAGGCCGTCATCTGAGGTAACTCACCTCAGAAATCAAAATAATCAAATGCAATCTATGTTGAAGAATTACCAGGCACATCCAGGTGCCAATCGAGGATATCATAATAATCCTCCACACCATCAAGATGCCCATCAAGGACATGGACACGACAACAACCATGGGTATCGAAATAACAATCAGGGATATCAAAAGAGGTCCTGGAATACTGGGCCTAACAACGGAGGAGTTCCATCACCGCTAGACAACCCGCCACCTCCAGAGAATCGTCCCACGGACAGGGTATTTTTGGCAGAAGCCGCTATGTCAGGATGGTGTAGACTCCACAACACGAGTCAGCACTCAGAGTTACAGTGCCATGAGTTTCAAGTAGCAGCTGATATCTTTAAAGGAGAAGTAAAAAGCACGGAGGGTACTGAAAATCCTCCGACCACGGGATATGAAATTGTCCCAGTGCAAAGATATGACCAGGCACTAATCATAGAGAACGTCAATGTTGTGTCTGAATATCAAAACTACGCGCCACCAGAAGCTAATTACAGATTTCCACCAGCTTCGGCTAATGGTCCCGTGGAGGCGCCAGATACTCAAGTTTATGAAGAGGCTCAAGTTTATTCAGAAGCTCAAGTGTATTCAGAAGTTCAAGACAGTTATTTAGAGGAGCCACTTGAGCAAGGTAACTATGTTTTTCCACCTCTCAACAACAGTGTTTTGGTTGAAGGGAAAAGAGAGGTGCATGCGTTTCAAACTTCTGGAGGAGCACCACCCAAGGTGTACCAGAGGACCTATCATCAGAAAGAGCCTTTGACGTCCTCGATTCCTCCGAATAATTTTGCAACCCCGCCAAATCCAAGTGCCAGCAACAATCCAAACTTACCAAGGGATTCTCCAGAGTATAGACAGCAAAATGTGATGCAGAACAGAAATGGTCAGCAAACCGTCCAATAGCCAATCCACGTAATGCAGTGTCCTCAAAAGGACAATCTCCCAAGAGATGACATGAAAAGATTAAGTTCTTATGTGCTAGAGGAAGTGAAGAAGATAAAGGTCAGTCTTCCCTTGTATGAGTTGATGAAGATCTCAGAAGTTAGGGACACAATTTTGGGAAGTCTATATGAAACACCAGTTGTTAAGAGTACGTCTCCAGAAGCACCTAGTTCATCAAGGAACCCTCCAATCAACACACAATCCCGTCCCGCGCAGAGCGCAAACCTGATGGAGGAGGTGTCTTACGCGCCTTTTAACGCTTGGGAAACCCCGCAGCAGTCGCAAGGTTTTGTGGGGGTAGTACAAGGATCTTCGAGTGAACCTGAGAAGCCAAAGGCTGAAGATAAAAGAAGGGTTAAATTCAATTTGCCCGCAGAACAAAAACAAGAACAGACACAGAGGGTTGCCCAGGGCAATCAAATTCCATTGGATAAGGGAAATGAAAAGAAGAATACCCCTATTGAGGAAAAGAAGAAACCAGTTGTATTTTACCAGGGGAGAGATGAGCCAGCCCCGTTCTTGGTATCAGTTAGAATATTTGGAAAACTATTGCACAATTGTTTGATTGATTCCGGTGCTTCCAGCAACATTATGCCATTGAAGGTGTGTCAAAGGTTAGGTATAGTCCCATTGCATACTACGAAGAAGGTGACTCAATTAGACAAAACTGAAGTACCAGTTGTTGGGGAGTTGAATAATATTCATATGCAATTGTCAGCCGATCCTCGAATCCAGAGCTGTATTGACATATCCGTAGTCGATATACCAGATGGGTATGGTATGTTACTGAGCAGAGACTGGGCCAGAAAGTTAAACGGATACATTGCAACTGATTTCTCTCACATGTGGCTTCCATGGAAGGGAGTCCCAAATCAAATCAAGATTGATAGTACACCAAGGCTGAAGCTGATGATCACAGAATATGGTGAGGATAATGAAATCATGTTTGTAGAGACTGACTTAGGCTCATATAGGCCCATCAAGCAAGAAGTGTTGATGTTGCAAAGTGCAAATGAGGGAAAATGTTTCGAAAATGCCACTTCCACCGAAGTGTTGATTGAAAGTGACTCAAGTGATAGTGAAGGTGGAGGAACTTTTGAGAATTTCAGGGACTTTGTCCTGAACAGCGTGAAACAAGAAACGGAGTTAGGAAAAGATGCTTCAATCAAGAATTTGCTGCTTCCCAACTGGTGCAGAATACACGAAGCGTTTCATTCGGAGATCACTTGTGCCATGTGCAAGGTGGCACTAGAACAAGTTGCAAGGCTCGTTCCACATTCCTCATTGCAAGAAGGACATCAGAAGATGTATGAAGAAAAGGAGATTGTAATAGAAGAACATCAGAAGATGAATGAAGAAAACAGTGTTTTAATAGAAGAACTGAAAGATGATACCACTCAGTCAAAGATTAAAGAAAAGACTCCAGAGGTCTGCAATCAAGAGGATACACATGTCCCGTCTCCCAGCACTCTTACAGAAAATCAAGTATGGACTTTGAGGTTCGATGGATCGAAGTCGAAGAAAGGAAATGGAGCAGGGTTTGAATTGGTCAGCCCGACAAGAGAGGCTTATTTGGGTGCCTATAGGCTCCAGTTTTCATGCACCAATAATGTTACTGAGTATGAATCCTTGATTCATGGATTGCTCCTTGCAATTCAGAAGGGAGCCAAGGTTGTACATGCCATTGGGGATTCTGATATTGTGGTCCGCCAAGTGAGAAAGCAGTTTGCCTGCCATGATAAGAGGTTGGGCCGTTATCGGAATAGAGTCTGGGACCTCATAGAGAGTTTTGATGCGTTCAATATAAAGCAAGTGTACCGATCTAAGAACATTGTTGCAAACTCTTTAGCACAAGCTGCTAGCTCTTTGGAACCATTAGCAATGGAAGGATTGAAGAAATTTACAGTAGAGTTGGTTTCAACACCAGCAATTCCTGACAACATAAAGAATTTCCAAGTGTTTGATGATGATAAACAAATTCTGGATTTTCTCACATGCTCGGGTGTGTTTGAAGCACAGATCATCGATGAGGAGGAGACCGAAGAGGCCGAGTTTGATACTGAAGGGATTTTGAATTTGAAGACTAATGTAATTCCAAGAGGAATGGTTGAGCTGGAGAGACTATTTGATACTGACAAATTGAGCAGAAATCAAAGCACTCAAGGCAACGATTGTGAAGCTGTCAATCTAGGAACAGATGAAAAAGTAAGAAATGTTTTTATTGGGAAAGTTTGTACGCCCAAAGAGAAAGAAGGCATCCTAAAGGTCATGAAAGAATTTCCAGAAGTAATAGCCTGGGGTTACGAAGATCTTAAAACATATGATACATCATTGATTACCCATACAATTCCACTGAAGCCAGGCAGTAAGCCATTTAGACAAAGACAGAGGCCCGTAAATCCATTACTAGAGCCTTTAATCTATCAGGAAGTCAAGAAGCTTCTTTCTGCCCATATTATTTTTCTAGTGAGGCACTCCACGTGGGTCGCCAATCTCGTAGCCCTCGGCCGAAGAAGAATGGAGAGATAAGGCTATGTGTCGACTTCCGCAATTTGAATAGGGCCTCTGAGAAGGACAATTATCCTTTGCCTTCATTAGATGAAGTGTTGCAGATAGTGAATGGTTCACAGATGATGTCCTTTTTGGACGGATATTCGGGCTACAACCAAGTGATGGTTGAACACGAAGATCGATTGAAGACAGCCTTCACCACTAAATGGGGAACATTTGCCTACAGAAGAATGCCTTTCGGCTTAATCAACGCAGGAGCTACTTTCCAGCGAGCAATGGATATCGCTTTTCGAGACCTTGTCGGAAAGTGCATAATTATTTACATGGATGACCTAACTGTGTTCTCAAAGAAAAGAGGAGATCACGTTGAAGATCTAAGAAAGATATTCCAGAGATGCAGAAGATTTGGTGTTTCTCTGAATGCTAAGAAATGCATATTTGGCGTCACCGAGGGTAAACTGCTGGGTCACGTTATTTCAGAGAAGGGCATTTCAATTGACCCTGAACGTATTGACGCCATTTCAAGGATTGGTTTACCTGGGAGCCAGAAAGAATTGAGGTCATTCTTCGGCAAGATTAATTTTGTCAGAAAGTTTATAACTGGGTTTGCCGAGATAGTGAGGCCACTAAATGAGATGCTAAAGAAGGATGCAAAAGTTGAGTGGACTCCACAAACTAGGAGGGCTTTTGATGAAATCAAGCAAGCTATAATGGACGCCCAAGTGCTGGTCAGTCCAAATTATACAAAGCCTTTCTATTTGTATTCATTTGCCTTAGGGCATACATGCGTCGCAGTACTAACCCAAAGAACCGAAGAAAAGGATGAGCATCCAATTGCTTTTATGAGCTCACCCTTGAAGGAAGCAGAGTTAAGATATCCAAGCATTGAGAAGCAGGCGTATGCTTTAGTGAAGGCCGTCAAGAAATTTAGACATTACATCTTGAGGAGCAAGATCCACGCGATTGTTCCAGACGCCACGGTGAAGATTTTGTTAATGCAGAATGAGTTAGGTGAAAGAAGAGGAAAGTGGGTCGCCACTTTGCAAGAGTATGATATAGAGATACAGCCAATGAAGTTAGTTAGAGGACAAGCTCTGGCTCAGACTATTGCAATGGTTGGTCCGGAATTAGTTCAACAGGCTTATGTGTTAGAGGAGGTGTCTCCCGGAGAATGGTACGATGACACAGTCTACTACTTGCTGAATCACAGATGCCCCCGCCATTTGAATCCAGTCCAGCGGAGAGCATTGAGAATGAGGAGCCAAAGATTTATGCTTCAAGGATCAGTTCTCTATAGGAGGAACTATGAAGGTATATATTTGAGATGTGTAGGAAAACAAGAAGCAAAACAGTTGATGGAACACTTCCATGAGAAGTTTGGAACCAGACACGGAGGAAGTTTAGCCACAGCTCATCAAATCCTGAGAGCTGGATATTATTGGCCCACGCTTTTCAAAGACACTTATGAACATGTGAAAGCT
>VDFB02131192.1:0-43789 GCA_007258455.2 Sequoia sempervirens | reverse complement strand
GTTGATGAAGATTTACAAAATTTAGTTGTTATAGATGGGTATGTGTCAGATGAACCTTCTTGCAAAGAAGAAGAAGAAGAAGAAAAAGCTAAGGAAAAAGAAGTGTAGAATAAAGATGAAGAAGCTCTGGAAAAGACCCCTAAGTATGTGCAAAGAAATCATTCCAAAGAATAGATTATTGGGACAAGAGGGAATGAATGTTGACAAGAAGATGATTTGTTGAAGCTAGGGTAAATCTGTGTTTACTCTCTAAAGTTGAACCTAAAACAGTGATTGATGCATGCAAAGATGAACATTGGATGTTCAGGCAATGTAAGGACTTGTGCAGATTGATAAAAATAAAACTTGGGAACCGGTTCCTAGATGGGAAAACAACATAATTGGAACTAAGTGGGTATTCAGAAACAAACTAAATGAGAATGGAGAAATAGTAAGAAACAAGGAAAGGCTCATATGTATGATTACTCACAAGTGGAAGGAACAGAATTTCAAGAAACATTTTATCCTATGGCTAGGATGGAAGCAATCAAAATGTTTTTGGAATTTTTAGAATGTAAAGACTTTAAAGTTTATCAGATGGATGTGAGGTTTCCTTTTCTGAATGGTGAGTTGGAAGAAGAGGTTTACATGGAGCAAATGGAAGGATTTAAGCTATTAGATCAACTAGATATGGTTTTCAGATTGAAAAAGGAATTATATGGATTGAAGCAAGCTCCTAGAGCTTGGTATGCAAGATTGGATAGATACATGATACAATAGTGATCTTTACCTCAAAATTGAGGAAGACAAAAACTTTATAGTGTTTGTGTATGTGAGTGATGTAGACACATAAAAATGACCTAGGCCTACAAGCTCTATTTTTACCACTTTCGTCCTAGTATAATTGTGACATTTAATTATGTCCTTGGTCCACATTTGACTATTAATTAAATAATTTATAATTATTTAATTACTTCATATCTCTTTTATTCTTCATGATTATTAAATAAATAAATTATATTTATTTATTCAATATGCCACCAAGGGCCTATTATCTTCTTACAATTAAATAAATTTATTAATTTATTTAGTTACCTTTGTTCATTTATGTCTTCCTGATTATTAGATAAATGAATTTTATTTATTTATTTAATATGTCACTAATTATCATAATTAAATGAATTTATTAATTTATTTAATTATTGGTCATAATCCTCTAAATTAAATAATTATCTTTAATTATTTAATTGCCTTATTTAACATTTCTCTCATTTTAAATAAATAAATTATTTAAAATGATCTCACTTTATTAACTGTCGGTTCATTTTAGTAAATAATCTGAAAATTGATTATTTATTATCACACAAAATCCATATTTTGAATTAATTCAATTCAAAATGGTAATATTCTTCCAAAAATCAAGTAATTGAGTAGATTCTTGATTTTTCAAATCTACTTTTCGGTTCAACTCTTATCTTTTTGATTTTTTGAATCTCACAAATCAAGCAGTCTTTATCTTCTTGATTTTTGAAAATCTTTATCTTTTTGATTAATTATCTCATTTATTTTCGACTGCTGATTTGATCTTCTTAGATGACATCTTGACCACTCGTTTAATAATTTTTCCCTAACCCTAATTAGGGATTGTCACATGAAATCTGGACCTCTGATTTTAGGCTTTCGTCAACTTTCAATCTCGTTTATCCATCCAAAATTGTATTTTCTATAAAATGACAATTTTGCTCACATTTTTGACTACTCATGCTCATCCTCATATACTTGCATTTTTATTATTAGTGATTTTGGCATACTTAATTCTAATTATAGACATTATACTCATTTTTTCATAGGAATTTAGATTTCATTTGGTCATTCAAATCCTTCAAAGCTTGTTTAGGACTTTCGCATAGTCTTTGTTATCAAGTTGCTCGTACGTTTGATCTAAGGGCAACAATCAGCAAGTTAGAAGGTGCTACGAAGATGAATCATGGAAGCTTCAGTGATTGACTGGTATAATAATTTCTTCTTTTAGTTTTCAATGTACTTCGTAGTTCTTTGGGTTTCTATGTTTTAATATTTGATAATCTAACCTTAGAAAAATAACTCTTAGATACATTAGTGAACCTGACTGCTTTGTTTTCTATTCCATAAGTTTTTTTTGTTGTTTTCTATCATTTTTGCAGGTACAGGTATGAACGTACCGCATTTGTTTATATTGTGCTGCATCTGATGCGTCACGACACATTCGAAGGATAAAATGATGCAATCACTCTGAGGTGCTGCATACAAAGTACAAAATGTCACATTCAACATAAACAAGCTGCATCTGCCTTTCAGAACAAGATGCATTCGCTTTGCTGTGATGCAATTGCTTGGTAAAGTTTTTTCTTCCTTTTGCATTCTGGTTTTTCTATTTTCTGTCATTCTCTATTTTGCATTCTATTTTTTTTCTCTATTTTTTGTTCTTTTCTATTTGGCATTCTAGTTTTCTTTTCTACTATAGATTTTTTGTGTTACTATTTTTTGTTCGTAGCATGTGGCAGTTATATTTTGTGAGTCCAAGATGATTTAAACAAACTACTGACTTTTCTTTTTGTAGGTTCGAGTGTCGAAGACTTAATTCTAAACATTGTGCTTGTTATTTTTAGATTGCAACACATTTCTTTTTAGTGCACTTAAAATAAGCATGTCTTTCATTTTCTCTGATTATGTTTGAAAGTGGTAGGCGAGTATGCTCTCACCCTATGCAAACTAGGTGATCAAAAATCTAGACCCACTTTATCCATGTGTAGCCTTGATGTAAGAACTGAAGTATCCTCTCCCCTTGCCTAGTAATGCGATCCTGGGTGTAAGAGAAACAATTATTGCCTCTAGAAATTGGGCCTGCTTGGCGATTTCATCACCCCAACACGACTCAAACCGGCAATGAAGCTAAAGCCAAGCTACCCCCGACCCATATATAAATGTGAATCTTAAGGGAAAACCTAAGATTACGAGTGTAGATGTGTCATACAGACAGAGTAGTACTCCCATAAACCCTGTTGAGCTTAACCTCTTCAGGCTAGAGTGCCACCTAATTGGTGATTAATCTCTTGCCCCATATATAGCCACTCGAACGGGGATATGGATTAAAAAATCTTGTGTAGTAAGCCCAAAACCTTCTATTTGCTAGTACAACATTGGTTGGTGTGAAGCCTTCCACATCTTTGCAGTCTTTAGTAGAGGTGATCAATCTACCATGGGAGTTTCATGGGGGTTGGAAGCTTGGTTAGCTTGAGAAGAGAGTGCAATGTAAGGGGGAGCCCATGCAGCCAAGCTTCTAGATTCATATGCTACTGATATGTGGCTGGGGAAACCCATGTGGAGTCTAGCAAATAATAGCTTGGCCTAACCTAGGATTGTACTTGTTCTCTTGTGTTCTTTTTTACTTTTCAAAATATCATGTTTTCCAAGTGTTTGCTGGTTACTTAAACGAAACAAAAAACACTCAAACATCTGGAAACAAATAGTCAAAATTTCAACAAGTTGGGTTTTTAACCAAAGCATCAGAAAAATTAACTTTTTTACATCCTAAGATGCATTTGTTAAACCGCAATTTATTTGTTGCACTGCATTTTCCCAACTTCGCAACACATATGTTATGATAAATCACATTTTCACTCCAAACACTGCATTTTCCTGTCTTAATACACATTTTCCTTTTATGAAGCCGCATCCACAATACTGAACCACATTTGACTTCTGTAAAGCCGCATTTGCAAAACTAAACTGCATTTTCCATTCCCAGAGCCACATTTGATAGATGCAATGTATTTGCTACATGTAACAACACATTTTCCTTTCAACAAAGTAAACCCTGTTTCAAACCAGAATCTGAGTCCAGGCATCTTAACCTACTGTCAAACATCTTTTTCAAAAAGTCTTTGTCAGAAACCAGAATCAAAATTGCTCAAAACGTTCATCATTTGCATTCATTAGCTTGCACTTTAACCATAGGTTTAAAATCTCCATATTTTAGTTGCATTCCCTAGGCATCATAATTGTCATTTTTTTTCCCTTAGGTTTCATCTTGCCAAACTTTGGATTAGGCTAAATCTCCACACTTTGCAGAAACCATTGTCTTCAAAATTAGTATATCTTGGGACATCGTCATTATTCCTCTTTTCAGTCATTGCCATTTTTGTGAGAACCTCCAACTCAATAGTCTAGTTAGGAAGGATCACTCGTCATTTTGACCTTTTCATTTAGTCCCTTTAGCAAGTCCTTTTGATAACCTAAATTGAGACATACGTCAAGCTTAGAGTGGTTAGACAAACCTTTCTCCAAACATTGTCCAAACTTAGTCATCATTTTAAACTTAGACTTTGCATTGTCCACCTCTAGTCCTCATTTTGAACCTAGACTTTGCATTAATCGCCTTAGTCCTTCATCAACATTACCATCTTAGTCCTCATTCAACACTTTGGCTTTGAAAACCTCACTATTTTGCATCAATAATTTCCTTAGTCATCACCTTGCATTATCATCCCTCATTATCAAAAATCCAAAAAATAAAAAAAATAGTCTTACATTGTCATCCTTTGTCACAAAAATACAAAAAATACAAAACACATAGGCTAGTATCATCCTTGCATTCTGTCATCATTTTCATTACCCTCATTTGAGAAATTCCCTTTTATGGTGGAAACTAGACTCCAAAGAAAGAGAAGACAAATGAAAAACTTTATACAAGATTCTAATTCCAATGTCACCAATCACACTTATGACCCAAATTGGACTTTTGACGACCCATTTAGCAACACAAGATCCAGAGGTAGCCTACTTTGTAGAACAAATGGTCTTATATGATAGAGACAGATATTTAGCCATAATTTTAAGTCAAGGTGCTAAACTACCTCATGGATTCGACATTGATACCTTGAGATCGAAATCTCCTACCAATAATGTCAACAATACACATAACATGTCAAACAGTGGTCAACCTCCAAGCACCACAAGCAATACCTTTTTTGATGCTACCTCACAAAATGTCACATTTACCATGAGTGCTACCTCCAACATTCCAAACAACTCCAATTCAATAAACGCTACATCCATTGGAGGATCACAATCCATCACAGTGCCCACAATATCCACAACACTGTCACAATCAGCTAGAACCACCTTTGGGTCCTCGGTAGTGTGGGAAAGTTATTCCAATCCTCTCTTTACCACTATGGTAAATGCCATGGGGGTATCATCAAGCCATAAAAATCCTCCATTGAAAACTACATCTAGTACCATGAGTACATCTTCATCATACCCTCTCATTGGTATCTCACAAAATCCTTTGGGTGGAGGCAAACAATGTATCTTTATTCAAGGACAACAACAAAATGTTAACACATTAACACAACTTAATTCCATCACCTCCCAAGGACAAAATACGACCATTCCCCTTGTACAAACCCAACAATTTGGACAAGGAAGTCAAAACACACAACCTATGGCATCATTCACACATCAAAATATTCATGGTCCCCATATTCCCCAAATATCGACCCAAATGACTGGGGGACACATCCCAACATACTCATCCCATATTCATACCCACCAACATGCCCCCAATCCAAACTTTCAATACCAACAACAAGCAAATTAGAATACATCATACATGTCATAACTACATGTACCTCAACAACACACCAACATCCACTCACAACAAATGGGGACCTATGGCGTACCAATCAATCCTATGTATGGTAGCACAAATTACCCTATAATCAATTCCTTACAAGCAAAGCTGATGGGTCTAGAGAAAACCATAGAAAACATACAAATATCTGGCAAGAAATCAAAAGTGGCATATGATCTATCTGTATATCCCTTTGACATGAACTTATACATGCCACCATTTCCTCTGGGATATGTGTCACCTAATTTTACCAAATACAGAGGAAAGGAAAACCCTATCGAACATGTCTGAGAATTTGCAACCAATTGTATGGACGTCACCTATGAACAAACGTACTTGATGAGAATTTTTTATAAAATTCTTGCAGATCCTACCCTTGAATGGCTCTCCACTCAAAAGGATATCCAAACATGGGATTGACTTAAACACAAATTCATAAAAATTTATGCATACAACATTGAAATGGACACTTCTATTACTAGCTTATGCAATCTCATGCAAGAGGATGTTGGTGAAGCATTCATCCCATTCTTTCAAAAATGGAGAAGTCTAGCTAGTTTTTGTCACATCGACATACCCGAAAAGGAAAAGGTGGACATGTTCATTCAAACACTTCTAGGACCCTTAAAATATGCATTACAAGTACATTGTTGCACAACCTTCATGTACCTAGTTGAAAAAGGTGTCAAGATCGAGAAAGCCCGTATTGCAAAGGGAGAGCTAAAGTACGGTCCTAAAAATACAAATGCAAATCCTCCTACTGACAAAAATAAGTACTGGGTCAAAAATAAACATGTTACCAATGACAGTGTCATTGATGCCAAGGCTATAAACACTATGGGTCATGTACTAGCTCTGAAAGGGGTTCAACTGCAAAACAAGCCAACAACGATACTAACACCTGCCACCAATGCCATCCCAAACAACTAAAATGGTCAAAACAGTCAAAATCAAGGACAATACCGTCAGATGAGACAATTCCCCAAGGGTTGCACATACACTCCCTTGGGTGAGCCCATGGAGGAAGTCCTCAAGAAATTCCTTTAGAATGGTCTCATCACACTTGAAGAACCAAAATTGTATGACCTGAGGCAATTTAAACCATCATGGTGGGATGATAATGCCTTTTGTGCTTACCACTGGGCTAAAGGACACAAGACATCATCCTGTCAACAACTCAAAAATATTGTGCAAGACCTTATCGAGAGTCAAATAATCAAATTAGGTGGGCCACAATTCCCATCAAATTCTGACCATACCATTCATAAGAACCCATTGCAAGACCATAGTTCTAATAATGCTTCCATGTCAGGTCCTAAGACAAACAATAATCAAGCCAATCATGCCTACGTGAAGTATGACTATTCTAGTGGACCTAATATAAACAATTTCCAAACTGATGATGAATACATCAACACCATCACAGTCAAATGAGCACCCCAATGCAATGCCACTACTCGAAGTGGCAAGGTCACCATAGCTAGTCCACCTCCAGTTAGGCAACCTAAGACCACCATACTTGGTCCATCTCCTAGGAAATCACAACCTGCCTCGACCACAAAGTAATGGAAACCTAAGAGTCAGTTTAACCTTATTGACCAGCTTGGCAAAACTCCCACGTAGATTTCCATACTTGAGCTACTTCACATCTCTCCCACGCATAAGGCTATACTGGATAAAACCCTGCAAGAGTCATCAGTCCCTAAGGATATTGATGTCAACCAAATTGAGACCATGGTGGGATACCTCACTACACCTCATCACGTCACCTTTTCTAATCAAGACTACTCATCACCAAAGACTAACCATAATGATGCATTACACATTGAAACTTTTGTCCATAAGCACAAGGTTATAAGATTTTTAGTAGATGGTGGAGTAGGATTGAACACATGCTCCTTGAAACTAGTTAAGGCTCTAGGATTTTATGATGCATGTGTGGACCTCACAAAGAGTATAGTCATAAAGGCATATGATGATGAAGATCATTCTTCACAAGGCGTTATTTCTCTTCCTATCAAAGTGGGACCAGTCACTGTGGATACAACTTGCCAGGTCCTGGATCTAGAATTACCTTACAACATCTTGCTCGGTCTTCCATGGATTCATGCCCTAAAAGCCGCTCCCTCCACATATCACCAATGCTTAAAATTCCCATTTGACGGCACATAAATCACCATATATGGAGACCCTAACCATTTTCAATATTGTACCAACCGAAGGGGTATTTCTTAAAACCGAGTTCCCATCAACTGAGAAGCTCCTGGCTCCTTTTCTTCTAAATACATTGACCCATCCACACTCGCATCATCTTCCACATCCATTCTATCCACATCTTCTACCACGCCACCATCTTCCACACTTCCTAAGGATGAACCCAATGTCGAGATCCAAGACCTAGGCTGTGGAGAATTCAAACTACATACGACATATAGCATCACAACAATACCCAAGTCTTCGAAGGTCTATGGTTGACCATGTTTTAGAATGGAACCCAAAGAAATTTTCAAAGTTCCACCAAAAATGGTTTTCATAAAATGGGGAGACATGAGTAATGAGGACCTTGTTGATATTATAGGATGTCTCTATAAATAAATGGCCGACCGACCCCCATTACCAGTTAGGAAATATGGCAAGGGATATGACATGATGAAGGCTAAAGGCTATGATGGAACTAATGGCCTAGGAAGAAATAAAACTGGATGCAGAGAGCCCATAGAATCTTTCAAAATACAAAAGTATCTTGGATTAGGGTATGGATTGCCTTACAATGATGATTGGTGTACTAGTGGACTTTCGAGTGAGTGCGTGCATGCGTCGGAAAGTGTCGAGACCACTAAGGAAACCTTTACCGAAACTGACTGGTGCAGGAGCACCCAAGCTCTTCAAGGAACTCTTCAGGAGACAGGAGAATGCAAGGGTCTTGAAGACTTATCAATCACCTCAAAGCATCAATTATGATATCTTGGAGCCTATAATGGCCTTTGGAATGGGTGAACACATTAAAGAGGTCAAAAGTCCTAAGGGTCCTAATAAGGATCCTAGGACCAAAATGCAATATAAAGGGAAAATCATGTTCTAGGGGTTTGATTAGTAATTTAATGCTTTAATTAGGTCAAATAAGGTTGGACATTGAAGATCCAATGGTTTTTAGATAATATAATTTAATAAATTTCAAGATTGTAATTTCAAATTTTTGAATTTCACTTTGGGTGGGTAACTAGCTTTTATGAGTTTTAATCACTTTTATGCAACTTAATCAATCCCAAATGGTTGGATCAGTTGGAGAAATGGTATACAAAGCCAAAATAATCATTTTTAAGGAAGGTTGGGTGTTTAGAGCAAGTATTGTATGGACTATTTTCTGGAAATAGTGAAAAACACAGTTTTCTTGCATTTTAGTGTGTTCTTTTGATGAATACTTGATTTGTATTGAAGTTATGTCTAGTAGGATGCTTTAGGAGTTTGTGTTTACATATTTTAACACCATTGAAGGCTCTAAAAGTAGTGATAATTAATTTCTTTGCATTTTATATTGACTTTCCTAAAAAAGAACACAAAATTTACACTAGTTTGAGGGTTTTTCATGGATAAATGATCCATTTCATGGGAGTTTATGACTGTATCTTGTGAAATGGATCATATTTAACATGTACCATACTGGACTAACAATATAATGTGCAGGAGAGATGAATACTATGGTGTACACCAAGATTTGACTATGAAAAGTGCTTGAAGATGGAGGCTAGGGTATAGCAGTAGAAGATATGCCTTAATGAGGGGCATGCTTTTGAGTTGGGATAGACTAACTATGTTTTCCTAATGGTGTAGAGTCAATGAGAAAGTTCTGGAAGTGATTGAAAGGTTAGTTTTCAAGAAGCCCTAGTTTTTGAGGCAAGTTAAGGAGGGGTTTGTGTTTGAGCATGTTAGACGTGTCATAGAGGTCTAAAATCTTGGAATCCTTGGTTTAGAGTCGTTTTAAGGGACTGTTGAAAGTTTCATGCTCAAGGGTTGAGTTTAAAGGGGGGTTGCTTTGAAAAAGAGGGCTAATTAGGCCTAAATTGGAGGAAACAACAGATTTTTGATTGGTGTAGTCCAAAACAAGTGCCATCAAGAATCTAGTATGTTATGTATCATCACAAACCACATTTGGTTCAATCATTATTTTGGAGGTTCCTTTGGAAATTTTGAGTGCAAATTCAAAAATCCTTCACTAGAGGCCTAGTTGGGCTAGTAGCCTAGTTAAGGTGAAAACTTGGTTTTGTGTCTAAGTCAAAGGGTTGGGCTTTGAAATCATTCAAAAAAAGTTTTTTTGGGTCTCTTAAGAGTGTTCCTATGGTTTGGGTCCATAAGGAAGGCAAATAAGTCATGAATGCAAAGTTGAGGCCTTATCTCCATGTTGGTGCCTAGTTGAAAGGTTGAGAGTGAATCATTGTTAGTCCTGTAACTTGGTGTTTCTTTCAAAGTCCTTGACCCTCTACATCAGAGTGGTATCAGAGCAGTGAGTAGGTCCTTTAGGGATTGGAGAAACAAAAATGGCACCAAAAAATCAATTGGAAAGAGAGTTGGAAGAGTTGAAGGAAATCTTGGAAAGGGAGAGAAGAGAAAGAAGGGAACAAGAAGCAGCAAGAGAGTAGGCCAGAGCAAGAGAATAAAGGCAATGGAGAAGGGAGAGAGAGACCATGCAAGCAAGGATAAATAACCTTGAGAGGAGTAGGAGGAGAGAAGACCAAGAAGACCAAGAAGACAATGATGAAGATGAAGAGCATGTGAGGGTAAATCAGGAACAACAAGCAGATGAGACAGAGGACCCTGAGGAAAGGAGGTTATTCAGATTGTTGAAGGCAGTACAAGGTCATGGAGGAAAGAGTCACATAGATTTTCCTATCTTTCAAGGGAAGATGGATAGTGAAGATGTGTTGGGATGGCTTGATGCCTTAGAGAACTATTTTGAGTTTGAGGAGATGGATGAAGAGAGGAAGGTTAAGTTTGCAAAACCAAGTTGAGAGGCACAACATTGACATGGTGGACTAGTTTTCAGAATGATAGGTTGGCTAGAGGATTGGAAAAAGTTTCTACATGGGCAAGGATGAAGAGTTTGGTCAAAGAGCAGTTCCTACCATCTGATTATACCATTCATGTGAAAAGGATGAGGCAGAATTTAAAGCAAAAGGACATGGATGTGATGTCCTATACTGAGCAATTTCACAAGCTTAGTATTAGAGGAGGTTATGAGGAAGAGGATGAGAAAATAGCCAGGTATATCAATGGCTTGAGGTATAATCTACAAGATGAGATTGGTTTGCAATTGCCAAGGACATTGGGAGAATGTTTTCAGTTGGCCATTAGAGTAGAAGAAAAGGTGAAGAGGAAGCAAGAAAGATCAAACAATGGTGGAAGAGGAGGTAGTTCAAACAGGGGAAAAGGTAATAGAGAACAAGGACAAGGCAACAATGATAAGAGCAGCAATGACAAAGGAAAAGAGATATTTTTTGATCAAAGAGGAGGATACACTCCTAGAGGAGGAGGCAGATTTGGACAAGGTAGAGGACCATTTACAGGTAGGTGCTTCAATTGCAATGAACCAGGGCATCCTTCCTTCAAGTGTCCTAAATGGGAACAAGCTGATAGGGGCAGAGAAAGGAGAGCTAACTTGGTACAAGAAGAAGAAGACAAGAAGGAGGAACCAAAAACATTCATGGAAGACCCTATGACTGATGGTGAGTTTCTTATGATCAAGCAAGGAGAAAGACTTCATCAAGAGCCAAAGGTAACTATCTTTAAGACTAATTGTCTCAATCATGGTAAGATTTGCAGATTACTCATAGATTCAAGGTCACATAGCAATTTAGTTTCACTTGATATGATAAACAAGTTAGGGATTGAAACTTTTGATCACCTTACACCCTATAAGGCCACTTGGGTAACTCAAGGACAGCATGTAGAGATTGGTAAGAGAGATTTTGTTGATTTCTCAATTGGATCATATCATGATAGGGTGCTTTGTGATGTCATTCCAATGACTTGTGGTCATATCATCTTGGGAAGACCATGGCAGTATGCTAGAAGGACATTGCATGATGGATTCCATAATAAATATTTGGTGCATAAAGGAGATGTTAGATATAAATTAGTGCATTTTCCTTTGGAGCAGTCAAATGAAAGTTTTATGATCTGTTTTGAGAAACATTTGCAGGTGAATAAACAAGGTAAGATAGGTAAGACAGGGGAAGATACCGGTTGGAAGATGAATGATGAGTTGCAGCAGATATATGAAGAGTATAGTCCTAAAAATTAGAATATTTGGGACTTGGACAGTATTAAGATTGGGAGTATTGAATGCCCTATTGTTGAGGGTAATATGAGTGGTGTTATTTCACAAGGAAATGAGTGGAATAAAGGCAGAAACAGGGTACAAGGACAGGCTGTTATCAAGCAGCAAAAAGGACAAACAAAACAGATTTTTGACACTAACATGATGAATGACATGAGTGCAGATTGGAAGAAGAGGAAGACAGTGACTTTGGGAGATTACATTCCCTATCATGTGAAGATGAAAACATACAGGAACAAGGAGTATTATGGCAGCAACAAGTTGGATGCTTCTTGAGGCAAGAACTCTTTCTTTCTTGGGGAGAATGGTGTAGGAACACCCAAGCTCTTCAAGGAACTCTTCAGGAGATAGGAGAATGCAGGGGTCTTGAAGACTTATCAATCACCTCAAAGCATCAATTATGATATCTTGGAGCCTATAATGGCCTTTGGAATGGGTGAACACATTAAAGAGGTCAAAAGTCCTAAGGGTCCTAATAAGGATCCTAGGACCAAAATGCAATATAAAGGAAAAATCATGTTCTAGGGGTTTGATTAGTAATTTAATGCTTTAATTAGGTCAAATAAGGTTGGACATTGAAGATCCAATGGTTTTTAGATAATAGAATTTAATAAATTTCAAGATTGTAATTTCAAATTTTTGAATTTCACTTTGGGCGGGTAACTAGCTTTTATGAGTTTTAATCACTTTTATGCAACTTAATCAATCCCAAATGGTTGGATCAGTTGGGGAAAGGGTATAAAAATCCAAAATAATCATTTTTATGGAGGTTGGGCGTTTGGTGCAAGTACTATACGGATTGTTTTATGGAAATAGTGAAAAACACAGTTTTCTTGCATTTTATTGTGTTCTTTTGATGAATACTTGATTTGTATTGAAGTTATGTCTAGTAGGATGCTTTAGGAGTTTGTGTTTACATATTTTAACACCATTGAAGTATCTGAAAGTAGTGATAATTAATTTCTTTGCATTTTATATTGACTATCCTAAAAAAGAACACAAAATTTACACTAGTTTGAGGGTTTTTCATGGATAAATGATCCATTTCATGGGATTTTATGATTTTATATTATGAAATGGATCATATTTAGCATGTACCATACTAGAATAACAATATAATATGCAGGAGAGATGAATACTATGGTGTACACCAAGATTTGACTGTGAAAAGTGCTTGAAGATGGAGGCTAGGGTAAAGCAGCAGAAGATTTGCCTTAATGAGGGGCATGTTTTTGAGTTGGGATAGACTAAATATGTTTTCCTAATGGTGTAGAGTCAATGAGCAAGTTATGGAAGTGATTGGAAGGTTAGTTTTCAAGAAGCCCTAGTTTTTGAGGCAAGTTAAGGAGGGGTTTGTGTTTGAGCATGTTAGATGTGTCATAGAGGTATAAAATCTTGGAATCCTTGGTTTTGAGTCATTTTAAGGGACTGTTGAAAGTTTCATGGTCAGGGGTTGAGTTTAAAGGGGGGTTGCTTTGAAAAAGAGGGCTAATTAGGCCTAAATTGGAGGAAACAACATATTTTTGATTGGTGTGCTCCAAAACAAGTGCCATCAAGAATCTAGTATGTTATGTATCATCAAAAACCACATCTGGTTCAATCATTAGTTTGGAGGTTCCTTTGGAAAGTTTGAGTGCAAAGTCAAAAATCCTTCACTAGAGGCCTAGTTGGGCTAGTAGCCTAGTTAAGGTGAAAAATTGGTTTTGTGTCTAAGTCAAAGGGTTGGGCTTTGAAATCATTCAAAAAAAGTTTTTTTGGGTCACTTAAGAGTGTTCCTAGGGTTTGGGTCCATAAGGAAGGAAAATAAGTCATGAATGCAAAGTTGAGGCCTTATCTCCATGTTGGTGCCTAGTTGAAAGGTTGAGAGTGAATCATTGTTAGTCTTGTAACTTGGTGTTTGTTTCAAAGTCCCTGACCCTTTGCATCACTGACTCCCAAGAGTGGGAATTTGGCTCCCAAAGATCCTTAAGTGACTGTTGCCTCCATGATTTGTTCGTTGAAATGGGGGAGCTTACCTCTAAACAAAATTTTTGGAAAACATTCAAAATTGATCAGGCACCAAATAGTCACAATTCCATTTCCCTTCCCCATGACACACAAGACCCACCACTCAAATCTAGTAACCATTAGTTGAATGTATCTGAATTTCTAGATAACACTAACAACCATGACTCTGAGTCATTTACCCCTTACTTTAACAACGAATATGAAACAATTGAAGGGGAATATTGGATAGAGTTCAATGTGGAATTGGATGATGATAATTTCATCTACAACATCTCTAAATCCATCTACATGCTTTCTGCATCCTCCCCTCAATTCACCAACGTTGATGATGGAATTTCCCTAGTCTATCCACAATTAATTTATTGGGACCAACAAGGCCCACCAGTCCTGAACACCTTTCAGAATGATGAGGCTATTGCAGAGTTTATGGGATTATGTGAGGGCATACCAAGTGGTGATCACAAGGTAGGATTCACCATTGACCTAGATTGTGCAACCTACTTTGGTGAGACTACTCCGTCCTCCAGTCACAAAATTAAAAATAAAAATAAAACAAAAAATGAAATGTCTTTAGGTGAAAATTGAAAGGCACCTTCTGACAACAAAAATGTAAAGAAAAAGGACGTATTTGCTGGTGAAAACCTCTCTGAGGCACCCAAAGATGTTGGACTGGAATTTCTTCCCGTAACTCAAGAGAAATCAACTATGCTCATAGAGGACACCATAGAAGACAACATATCAACAGCAGAAGATCCCAAAATGGTCCTCTTTGTTGCATCCTTGACTGAAGAAGAGAGACCAGAATTTCACAAATTCTTTGTAGAATGTAAAGTCAACTTCACATGGTCTTATGCCTACATGTCGGGACTAGACCCAGAACTGGTTCTGCACCATCTTCCACTATTGCCCAATGCCAAACCAATTAAACAGAAGTTACGCAAAATGCATCCTCAGGTCGCTTTATTGGTCAAGGTTGAGTGAAGAAACTTCTAGACACTAGGTTCATACGGTCTATTGATTATGTTGAATGGATATCTAACCTTGTGCTAGTAACAAAGCCAAATGGAATGATCTGACTCTGCATAGATTTCAGAGAATTAAACAAGGCATGCCCAAAAGATGACTTTCCTTTCGAATATTGATATCAGAGTTGACTTAACGAAAGGATATGAGATGTTGTCCCTCATGGATGGTTTCTCTAGCTACAATCAAATTCGTATTTCTCCCAAAGATCAACATAAAACAACATTCACTTGCCCTTGGGGTACATATTACTAGAATGTCATGCCATTTGGTCTTAAAAATGCAGGTGCCACATATCAGAGGGGTATGACCACAATATTTCATGACATGATGCATAAAATAATGGAAGATTATGTAGATGACCTTCTGGCTAAATCAGTAACAAGAAAAAATCATCTGAAGGTGTTAGACACAATTTTCAAGAGAGTAGAAGAATACAAAGTTCGACTGAATCCTAAGAAATGTGTCTTTGGTGTAACATCGGGTAAACTCTTGGGATACATAGTTTCTCGAAGAGGCATTGAAGTTGATCCAGCAAAAGTCAAATCCATCATGGAAATGCCTCCTCCTAGAGGAATAAGTGAACTCAGGACATTACAGGGTAGGGTACAATCTATTTGGCATTTTATAGCACAATTAGCTGATAAGTGTTAACCATTCCAATATCTTCTGTGCAAAGGCATCCCCTTTGTGTGGACAGATAAATGCCAAGAAGCTTTTTAGCAAATAAAAGATTACTTACTATCACTACCAGTCCTCATGCCACCCATTCACGAAAAACCCTTGATCTTATACATCTCTACCACTAATTCAACATTGGGGGCATTGCTAGCACAAAATGACCAAGAAGAAAAAGAAAGGGCCATATATTATATCAGTCGGACATTGGTTGGGTATGAGCTGAATTACACACCAATTGAACGAGCTTGTCTAGTAGTGGTCTTTGCGGCCCAGAAGTTAAGAAATTATATGTTAAGCCATTAGACACAATTGGTAGCAAAGATTGACCCTCTTAAATATCTTTTAAGTCAAGTAGCATTAACAGGCCGTTTGGAAAAATGGGTCATGATTCTAAGCGAATACGACATTCAGTTATCGAAAGAAAAGTGATCAAAGGAAAAGTGATTGTAGACCAATTGGCAGACGTTCCTATACAAAGTGATCACCCCTTAATGGCAGATTTCCCAGATGAATCAATATTCCATACAGAACCAAAGTCACCCTAGAGGCTATACTTTGACGGATCACATACTAATCATGGCTCGGGGGCAGGGATATTGTTTATCACCCCTCAAGGAGATTCCATTCCCAAGTCTTTCCACATATCTTTCCCATGCACAAATAATGTGGCAGAATATGAGGAATTGGTTACATGACTTAGAATGGCAATAAAATGGAAAATCAGAGCATTGCATGTCTATGGGGTTTCTTAGTTAGTCATCGACCAAGTTAATGATGACTATGACAAAAAAAATGAGAAGCTAATGCCCTACAAACGAATGGTTGATACTTTCCAAACATACTTTCACATGGTGAATTTCGAGCAAATTCTGAGAGCACAAAACAAGGCAGCAGATGCAATGGCTATGATTGGATCTCTCCTTGACATTCTAAGCAATATGCCTTAGCTAGAATTCTTGATAGAACAACTGTTGGTCCTCGCCTATGATGTTCCAGAATCGGAGATGGTCTGCAAGCTTGTTGGTCTCGATTCTCCCTGGTACCAAGACATCCATGACTACCTTAAGTCTCAAACCCTCCTCCCTAATCTATCCAATAACTAGAGGAAGTCCTTTATCCAAAAAGCCATAAGATATGCCATTATTAGCGACACCCTTTATCATCGTAGCTTTGACAACACCCTCCTTAGATGTCTCGACACCAACAAAGCACGCACAACCTTACGCAAAGTACATGAGGGTATATACAGGTCTCATTTGAGTGGTCCTACTCTGGCCAAGAAGATTATGAGACTTGGGTACTATTGGCCGACCATTGAGAAAGATGCACTAGAATATGTCAAGACTTGTCGCCAATGCTAGATTCACAGTGATTTGATTCACGCTCTAGCACAAGAACTTCAGCTGATCATGTCTCCATGGCCCTTCGCACAATGGGGACTTGACCTCATGGGAAAGATCCATCCTACCTCATCTAATGACCACAAATTCATCATAACCACCATTGAGTACTTTACAAAGTGCATCGAAGCCATCCCTTTGATGTACATAACCGGCAAAAAAATATCCAAATTCATTCTTAACTATATCATTTTCTGGTATGGCCTCCCACAATCCATCATTACTAACAATGGATGTTCATATTCATGAGTTATGTGAGATATTTCACATCCAACATCATTTTTCCTCTTCACATTACCTGCAAGGAAACGGTCAAGCCAAGGCATCAAATAAAACCATTGTTAAAATCCTTAAAAAGACTGTCAATGACACTGGCCATGACTAGCATATTCAACTCAACCCTGCTCTGTGGGCTTATCGCACTAGCATTCATATGCCTATAGGATCCACTCCATTTTCCCTAGTCTTTAGAGCTGAGGCTATCTTTCCCATCAAGGTTGAAATTCCTTCCTTACAAGTCTCCTTGAAAGGTCTAACTGATGATGAAGAGTACAAGCAGTTGCACCTACATGAGCTGGAGATGTTAGAGGAAAGAAGGAATAATTCCCTGAACCATATGTAGGCATATCAAAAACATCTCTGTCATAGTTACAATAAGAGAGTAATGGTTAGGAAGTTTGACATTGGTGACCTAGTCCTCATGTAAAATCCTAAGAATCAGGTAGATAGAGAAAAACTTAAAAAATTTGAACCAAATTGGCTAGGTCCATACGTCATCATATCCTCCTTTAGGTCTGGAGCTTATCAGCTGGCCCCTCCAAATGGAGAACAATTGACAGAGCCATCAATATTCTACATCTCAGAAAGTTCTATGCAGAGCATCAGAAGGTCGAGCTGAAAACTTTTAAAATACAAAAAAATTGAAAAAAATAAATTAAAAAAATTGTTACCTTGATGAAAACCTAGAAAACAGGCATCTTGGTGGCACCAAAAAAATAAAAATAAAATAATAAATGACAAAAATAGTAAAAAGAAATAATTCTTCCAACAGTTAAAACCTGGAAAACAAGCACTTTGGATAAGTACCATGGCGAAAAACTTGGCAAACAGGCGCCATGCGTAGTCAATCATTGCTCTACCATCTACTGCTACTTTATCTGTCTTGGCCAATGATGAAACACATTTTCCATCACCGCCATGACATCTTCCATGAAATCATACCCTTCCTTTCATGGTTGACAAAAGGTTGACATCAAGTCCTGAATACTGTCCATCCGGCACCCCATGCACATCCCTTTCATGTCCTTTAAAATTGGCTAAGTCTTGGACCTGACTAGGGGAAATTTTTTTATCATGTGACTACAATGGATATCACGTATGGTCTTGGAAATTGTAAAAGTCCTGTAAAAAGACCAAAAACATCCCAAAATGTCCTAAAAAAGACAAAAACATAAAAAAAAATCCTAAAAAAAAGACAAAAACATCATAAAATGTCCTGAAGAAAAACCAAAAACATTATAAAATGTCTTGAAGAAAGACCTAAGAATTGAAAAAACGTCCTGAAGAAACCACAACAAACATCAAACTATCTCGAAATCACAAAAAAAAAGAAAAAACAAAGTCATTCCTTGTCAAGTTTGTCAAGTCAATCAGTCTTCATCATTTGTCTAAACTACATTGTCTCTGCGCATTTTTCTACATAGGCAAGACTCATTTTGGAGTCCCCAAGACATTAGGTTAGTCCTTTTAGGTTTTTCAAAATAAAATCATGATGCAATCTTTGGTCATCAAGACAAAGTCATTGGTCGTGTCGAACTACGAGGTCTCTAAGTGTATGACGTAGGCAAGGCCATCTATCGATGAGCCCCCAATGCTGCACTAGGTCAGTCCATTAGGGTTCATTGCATTACACTGGCACACACTTTAAAAGTCTTCAATTCAAGACAAATCATTTTCCAAATGGGAAAACTCCTAAAAAAAAGTATGGAAATCATTTATTCAAACATGACAATCACATCAGCATGTCAAAAAAATTGACATATAGTCAACACAAGTCAAACTCAATTAAAACAAGTCAAATGATCATAACCTGTCAAACCGTCAACTCTTGGTTAGCTTTCAAATGTGTCCTTCTAAAGAATAACCTCTATCATTCATGCCTTAGGATGTGTCCTTCCTAGGCATCGTCACTGTCATTCAACATTTTGAGGGATCCTCTTGACATATAAGGATCACTCCTCTCGACATCAGTATTCTTCAGATGTGTCCTTTTGAAGAAAAAACTCTATCATTTATGCCTTAGGATGTATCCTTCCTAGGCATCATCACTATCACCTGGCATTTTGAGGGATCCCTTTTGACATTTAGGGATCAATCCTCTTGACATCAACATTATTCAGGATGTGTCCTTCCTGAATTTGGAAATCCTTGACATTTGTCATCTTGGCATCTTCAAAACCTTAACACCCTGGCATCTCAACATCATCACACCTGACATTTTGACATTAAATCACTTGGAATCCAGACACACTTAGAAAATACTTGGCACTTATCTTTGACTTTTTCATCATGTTACTTATTTTTCAGTGAGATCTCGACAACAGGATTTAGAGAAGCAGTGATGTATCATGATGTTTGTCTTGACTTTTGACACACATGTTACTAGTTTCTCAGTGAGGTCCTGATTTTAAGATTTAGAAAAACAATGACATATCATGATAATGGCTCTATTTTTTATTTTGGCAATCATGCTGCTAGTTTCTCAAGGATGTCTTGGAAAAAGGATTTAGAGAAGCAACGACGTTTCATGAATTGTCCTTCTTGTCTTTTTATGCTTGTGGTTGGTTATGACAAAAAGACTGAGGCAGTTGCACTCTTAGTATGAGTTATGATCATCCTTGTTTGCAACTTCTTGTCTTACAGGTGATGGTATGACCTTGCACACCTTGATCTATGTCATATCATGGTGTTTGTTGGCCATCACAACAATTTTCCCAGTGATGATTAAGAGCAATAAATATAAAAAGTCCTATAGTAAAGTTTTGAAGGATTTGGTCTAGGAACTAACATGCATCTCCTTCCGTCCTTTCATCTTCTCTCGTCCATCTCACGATGATATCCTGTGACATACAAAAACATAAGTGCATACATAATCATATAGACATTTCATTAATCCCATACATACATCATCCATATCATTAAATCATATATATTTCATTGCATATCGCATTAACATAATCATAAACATAGCATCCATTCAAATAAATACATTATGCATATCATTATCATCCATGATACAACATCGACATAGCACATAAACAAGCATTGCATTATTAGGGCATCATATCATAAGTAACCATCATAAGACATACATGACATGACATATAAGTAAATAAATATCATCATCCATCATAACTGCATAATTCACATAAGCATCACATCACATATATCATAATGCATAAATCAAATAGCATCGCATAACACATATGTAGGCTGCATCAAAACTAAATCATCATATAACATCATCTCAAAAAATATATAATGTCACAGGATAGAGTCAAGAGATATCCCAAAAATAGAGCTCATAGGCTCAATGGTCTATACATAATGTGTCATAACATAGAAACAAATGTAGCAAACATGTCCCTAGGAAAGGCTCTCATCATCCCCTCATGGAAAAGATTGTGGTGACTAAGGACCTATGGCTGCTGCTGAGGTAATAGGTGGAACGATAACAACCTCTATCTATGAACCTGATGATACTGACACTGATGGCACCTGCGCTGACACTGCAGCCTGACTCTGAGAGGATGAAGGATCTATCACTGGTGGCTGCCTCTGTATTGATCTCTACTTTGAACTAGTAGACCCATGACTACGGATCAAATGATGACTCGAGGCATTCTTGTGTGAGTGGTGGGACCTATTCCCTAATGTGTACCCCAATGAGGTAGACCCTCCTGCACTAGTGTGACTCCTGTTACTGCTCCCATTCCTTGATCTATGATCGTTGCTTGTCCTTGTCTGTGAGTGCGACAGTGTAGGATCTCATCGCTTGGGAGGCACTACCTACTCATAGAGGGTCCTATACTACCCATACCAAGTGCTCACCCTAGCAATCTCACAAGCCATATCCTCTAAAGGTCCTAAACATAATGTTGCAAAATACACACACCACTGTGCTGACTCTTGTTGACGGATCACTGCTTGATCTCGCTCTACCTGAGCCACCTCTAGCTCTGACTATAGTGCTCTGACCTGTGCAACACTCTCATTTAGTCTCCTCTAAAGGTCTGCCACCCTCTAGTCTATCGTGGCATCATGGGGAAGTGTTAAGCTTGATGGTATCTCCTCATATCCCTCCACCATCCTAAATCTCAAGAGCCTCTTGACCTCATCCATAGCATCCTCATCGTCTCTGTCATCATCCTCCTCCTCTGCGATCTCCTTGCCACCAACTCCCTCATCCCGAGGAACATCCACATCCACATCCACCTCAAGCTCCTACTCCTATCAAGCCTCCTCCTACTCTGGCCTCAACTACTCCTCATGTCTCTCCTCCTCCTACTCCTACCTCAGCTACTCCTCCTGCTCCTGCCTTGGCTCCCCCTCCTATCTCTCCTCCTCCTCTCAATCCCCCTCCTCATCCACCTCTGGGATGGCATCCAATGCCACTCTGGCTACACATGGTCATACCCTCTAGCCCTGCCTCTAACCATCTCTCCTCTATCTCTGGTCATCCCCTCTATCATACCCATCATCTCCACCATCTCCACCCCAACCTTCGTCCCTGCCCCCATCTTGCCCTCCACCCCAGCCTCCATCCCTCCCCCTACCTCCATCCCTACCTCCACCTCTTCCACCATCCTCCCCTGCCTCTGCCGCTGTCACTGTCTCTACCCCCTTGTCTGGCTCTTGACACACATGGTATAGTTGACCTCCTATCAATCAACGCTAGCCCATCTGGATCTATCAGTGGCACTGGTCGATGTGCCTACCACCATAAGTCATAGTTAGTTGTAGTCCTGGGATTTGCAACTCCACCTCTCCATCCCCACTGTTGGGCTACTATCCCATCAATCTGCTGCTTGAAAAAGGCTACAAGAATCGGTGGCCCCCAACTTGACTCTCTAGAGGATCTAGCATACTCAGCTATGCCTACTGGTACACCCTACTGCTCCCTAAACTGTCTTAGTACACGCTATGAAAGGTACATCTCCATAATGAGCTGACTCTGCACTGTCCTACCAATCAGATAACAATACTGTCTGCATAAGCTCAAGTGGTCACCCTCATCATCCCACTACTGGCAGTCTCTGTAGGGCCTTCAAATGAATGAAACCATGGTATCAATCCAATGGTGCCACCAACCTGTCTCTCCCATCTTAGTCTGTTGTAGGGCACTGGCATAGTATTAAGCGTAAGGCATCCCCTCGGCTAGCTGTGGTCTCTGGATAGGAGGTCAGAATATCGCCACATGCTCCTAGGCCCATATCATCAAAAAGGTGGTCCCACAGGAAATGCTCTTTGCTCTCCTATAAGCCACCTTGTGAAGCTGATGGTAGAGTGTGCCCAAAAAACAAGGCCCCCAGGCATACACTGTCCTATTCCGCCTCATCCCCACTATCACGTCTCCCCAACCAATGGGAAACCCATGCCCGTGTCAGTCAGGAATCAGTATCTCGCCGATCAGTGTCACTAGAAATGCATCAAACTGGGCATAATGCTCTGCCATAAACTCCCAATGGATATCATATCCCTCGATGCTGAGTCCTGCTCCCTCATCCTGATAGTACGTTGTGAATGTCTGATACCCATGCTGAGGGTCGTAAAAAATCCGCTCTCCTCGGATCGGAAGATGTAAGATATGATAGACGTCCTCCAATGTCACTGTGGCCTCTCTCGTCGGCAAGTGGAATGAGCATGTCTTTGACTGCCACCTCTCACATAATGCAGTCATCAAACCCCTATTTGCCTGAATAACAGGCATATAGGCAGTATAATATAAGCCCAACCGCATCAACTGTCATCGCTCCTGCTGAGTCAGCTGATCACCAAACTGAAAGGTCGATGGCCTGCTCTCTCACATATATATGGGTGCTATTTGTCTCTACATTTGATCAAACAACGCATCAGTACCTTCTAGAAAATCGTCATTATCATCATTATAACTCAAAAGTATTAATTTTTTGAAAAACATTAGAATTGGCCTTTGTCAAAGTCAAAGTCAAATGCATCATGTTGACTTCATTTGCGTCGCTAAAAGGCATTTGCATTGTTCCATACTACAATTACGTCATGAATCATCGATTGCATCATTTGGTCCCGCACTTGTGTTGCATCAGAGCATTTGCATCATGATATATGACACATGTGGCACTTCATTCGAATGCATCGCTGAAATTGATGAATGCGTCGTAAAATGACACGTGTGGCGTTATAACTTTCAAATGCGGCACGATATTGTGAATGCGTCACACTTTTTAACAAATGTGTTACACATTCTTGGCCTTCCCTAAATAACCCTTACACTTGCATCGTGACACATCAAATGCATCGAATGCAAAGTCAAATGCGGCTTACGCGCATGCATATGCGTTGCAGCGCATTCATTGTTCGCCCTAAAACCTTAATTTGGCACACAAATCAAGAAAATGACAAAGTGGGTTAGGGGTACATACTGCTGCCTTTGATCCCTCTAGCCACTTGTAGGTCCGCACAATCTCACCGCGATGCTCAGTCACTGGAATCACCATCCTCGCCGAAGTCCTCCTTGCTCTGAGCTCTTGAATTTGCTAAGGTAAATAGTGAAAATGAATTGACTTTTACCCCTTTGTCAACCTATTTATAAAGTCAAAATGACATTTGTCAACTAGGTTATTACTGGAGGCCCTTTTGACCAACTTTGACCACCCCTTTGGCCACTTTAAACATGTCAGAATCTGAAACTATTTGCGCCATTGTTTTTCTGGTCATTAAATTGACTTATCGAGACACTTTACAATTTTTTTCTATCACCGACCCAAGATTTGAAAAATTTCCTGAAGGGGCATCGATACTCCATACCTTCACTAGGGAATGACTTTAACTTATTTTATTTGTCACAATGCCACATGCTACATTATGACAAAGAGGGGCAAAATGTAGACACATAAAATGACCTAGGCCTACAAGCTCTATTTTTACCACTTTTGTCCTAGTATAATTGTGACATTTAATTATGTCCTTGGTCCACATTCGACTATTAATTAAATGATTTATAATTATTTAATTAATTCATCTCTTTTATTCTTCATGATTATTAAATAAATAAATAATATTTATTTATTCAATACGTCACTAAGGGCCTATTATCTTCTTATAATTAAATAAATTTATTAATTTATTTAGTTACCTTTGTTCATTTATGTCTTCCTGATTATTAAATAAATGAATTTTATTTATTTATTTAATATGTCACTAATTATCATAATTAAATGAATTTATTAATTTATTTAATTATCGGTCATAATCCTCTAAATTAAATAATTATCTTTAATTATTTAATTGCCTTATTTAACATTTCTCTCATTTTAAATAAATAAATTATTTAAAATGATCTCACTTTATTAACTGTCAACTCATTTTAGTAAATAATCTAAAAATTGATTATTTATTATCACACAAAATCCATATTTTGAATTAATTTAATTCAAAATGGTAATATTCTTCCAAAAATCAAATAATTGAGTAGATTCTTGATTTTTCAAATCCGCTTTTCAGTTCAACTTTTATCTTCTTGATTTTTCAAATCTCACAAATCAAGCAATCTTTATCTTCTTGATTTTCAAAAATCTTTATCTTTTTGATTAATTATCTCATTTATTCTTTACCGTCAATTTGATCTTCTCAGATGACATCTTGACCACTCATTTAATAATTTTTCCCTAACCCTGATTAGGGATTGTCACATGAAATCTGGACCTTTGATTTTAGGCTTCCGTCAACTTTCAATCTCGTCCGTCCATCCAAAATTGTATTTTCTATAAAATGACAATTTTGCTCACATTTTTTACTACTCACGCTCATACTCATATACTTGCAATTTTATTATTAGTGATTTTGGCATACTTAATTCTAGTTATAGACATTATACTCATTTTGTCATAGGCATTTAGATTTCATTTGGTCATTCAAATCCTTCAAAGCTTGTTTAGGACTTTGGCATAGTCTTTGTTATCAATTTTCTCATACGTTTGATCTGAGGGCAACAATCAACAAGTTAGAAGGTGCTACGAAGATGAATCATGGAGGCTTCATAGATTGACTGGTATAGTCATTTCTTCTTTTAGTTTTCAATGTACTTCATAGTTCTTTGGGTTTCTATGCTTTAATATCTGATAATCTAACCTTAGAAAAATAACCCTTAGATACAGGTGACATTATCTTTGGAGGAAATGAAGGTATGTGTAAGAAATTTGTAGAGGAGATGCATAAAGAGTTTTAGATTTCAATGTTTGGGGAGATGAATTTTATCCTTTGGATACAAATCAATCAAATAGACAAAGGTATTCATTTTATAGTCAGAGTATGTCAAAGAGATGTTGAAGAAGTCTGGAATGGAAGACTCCAAATGCATGTGTACTCCTATGGTGACTAGTTACAAATTGAGCAAGGATGATGAATCGCCTAAGATTGATTAGAGCAAGTATAAATCTATGATTGGTGGATTGCTATATCTAACTACTACTAGATAGGATATAATGCTAGCAGTTTGTCTCGTGGATAGATTTCAAGATCCTAAAGAGACACATGTTGTAGCAATAAAGAGGATATTTAGATATTTAAATGACATTCTAGATTATGGCTTATGGTATCCTAAGGATACTAATTTCACATTAAGTGCATACATAGATGTAGATTGGGCTGGTTGTGTTGATGATAGGAAAGGTACAAGTGGTGGTGCATTTTTTCTTGGATGTAGATTAGTGTCATGGTCGAGTAAGGACCAAGATTTAGTTTCTTTATCCACTGCAAAGGTTGAGTATATTACATCTTACTACACACAAGTGTTATGGATGAGACAAACATTAAAAGATATCAGAATAATGTATAATGAGCCTATTTTTATCTTTTATGACAATACAAGTATAATTAACACTTCAAATAATCTAGTGATTCATTCAATAACAAAGCATATATTAATCAAGTATCACTTTTTCAGAGAGAAGGTTATGGAGAATGAGGTGAAGATTGAATATGTACCTACAAAGGATTAAATTGTTGAAATATTCACTAAGGTTCTCCCTAAGGATACTTTTGGGTATCTTTGGGAGAAGTCGGGGGTTATTGCCCCTCCTTTGAAATAGATGCATATGGAGATGCATCAGTCCAATGGATCTATGGATTCATATATTTTCTAGACTAATGTTGGTGGCTACCTCTCAAGGGGAGTAGGTAGTATCATGTGTTGTAATTATGCAAAGTTGTTGATTTGGTTGGGTGTACTCCTTAGGGGGAGTATTCAAAGAAAGTATCTAAGTTCAGTTTCAAAGGGGGGAATAATGCAACACACTTTATCCTTTTCCATTGATGTCAAAGTGGGAGAAAGAAACATGTGAAAAATTCTATCTACACAAGGGAGAGAAAGTAAAAAAAAAATCATGAGAAAGTGTGTTTAGAGTTGTTGTATTGCCTTAGATGGTTTTTCACATCATTTTTTTCCATCAATGAAAAAGGGGGAGATTGTTGCAAGTGTGAATTTTTTTCATTGATTTCAACAAGATGGTGTTGTCATTGATGTCAACTATTTGTTTATGAAGGTTATTGAAGGATATTGATGTCAAGGATATTGAGGAAATTGTGTTGCATTTGGTGCATGTATAGTTGAGATATTGAGGAAGTGTTGTGAGTACATGTAGTATCTAGAGATGTGTTGGATTGGTGTAATGTTGTAAGATGTCTCTTTTACTTGGTTTCTAAGTGATTTTGAGAAAAATTGATAAATAGAGAAAATAGTGTTCTGCAAGTGTTTAGAACATGCTCTAGGTTGTGCTCTAGGTTTCTTCTTTGTTAATGATATTCCTTTGTGGATTTGATATGTTGTTCAATATTGTCATTAGTTTCTTATCCATAGTTTTGGTTTCTAAATCATCGTGTAGAGTAAGATGTGTTCACTAATGTGTGAACTAGGTATTCAATGTTATTTTTCTATAGTCTAGGAGAAATGAATTTTCTCTACATTTCTGCATAGTTTTGTTTCAAGGTGTGTGGATCTAGGAAATTATTCATGTTGATTGTATCTTTTAGTATTCAAATTTTCTCTTGATTTAGTGTAGTACAATATGTGTTTCATGTGGTGGTGTGCATATAAGGTTAGCTGGATCTTCTACATTGAAGTATTTCTATGATGCAAGTTTAGATGAAGTCTTTGTTGGATCTTAGGTGGTTCATGGACTATTCTAGATCATGTAAAAGATATTTGTGTGGTATATGTGTCATCTTATGAAATGGGAAGTGTGTACTTAATATTTTTATGGTGTTTAGCATGGGTAACAACTGACTTGGTGTTAACACTACATGAGAAGCTTGTGGAAGCATTTTTAGGCATGTTAGGACACATTTGGGTCTCAACTAAGGATTTATATGGGTCACCCTCATTTTTATCCACCATAGGAATGTTTGGGTGCCAACCTAATTTAAAATTGTAAATGTAAAGGTTGTGTTTCCGAACTTGGAGAAATCTTTCAAGGTTGAGGATGATATAAAAAATAGTGATGTTGTTAGAAGATCTCAAGATATATGTGAGAGAGATGCGAGTGATGAATGTGATGTGAATTTGAGTAGAGCAGTGAGAACTTCAAAGTGTTGGATTCTTGAATGTGATGTGAATTTTAGTAGAGTAGTTCAAACTTCAAAGTGTTGGATTCTTGAGTGTGAGAGAGATGCAAGTGATGAATGTGATGTGAATTTGAGTAGAGCAGTGCAAACTTCAAAGTGTTGGATTCTTGAATGTAGTGAATTGAGCGCGTCTGTAATCTAAAAAAGGATGTAAAAGTGTTGGAGAAATTGTGGTGGATTCCTTGTTGCATTAAGATAGTTTTATCCATGTAACATTTCTCTTCTATCTTCTTTTCTTTTTGTGGAAATGAGCCCTAGCTATGAGCCCTATTGGACAATGTGTCATATTTTGGTAGTGAGCCCTTGTACCAACTTTTCAATTACTTATATTGTGAGCTAATCCTCACCATATTTTTTCCCTCATTAGGTTTTCCACATAAATCTAATGTTCTCTTATGTATGGTGTTTCAATTTTTGTTATTTGCATTTCATGATTAATCACTATAACAGAGTAAGGGTTTAATGAATGCTTACTATTGAGGGTTTTTGATGTTTTAATTTGATACAATTGATTCACCCCATATTAGTTGTCTTGTTCATTAAATATTTTTCTCCTTAAAATCCTAACATGTCTCTCTTTTGTTTTGCCACTATCGACCCAAAATTGGCTGCTATTGTCAATAAAGCGGTAATTGACTTTTTTATGTTGTAGGTTTTTGAGTATGGGTATTTGAACTAACATTACAGAGCTATTTTCACCCTAAATAGAGCTTCTTTTGACCTAAAAATATATCTCTATCACCTATAAAAGTCACTAACACACTAAATACAGGGTCGCTACAACAGGGAACAAGTCTCCTATTGGCTAATTTTTTGAGTTTGTCAATTTTTGCAAAATTTCTTGAAATCACAGAGTATGTAACCTTAACCACTAATTTTTTGTTGTGTTTTATATGACATTATAACATTTTTAGTGCAAGCCCTACAAGGTTATGGTGTGTTTTTGTGTGAACAACTAACCATTTTCTTGCAGAGTTGACAAATGGTCCAAGTCCTTTTAAATTTCAAAGAACCTTTAGTTAAAAAATTTACATTTGGTGCTCTTAAAAAGAACTCACTTTATTTTGGTGCATTAAAAATTAACAAGAAAACTTGAAATGTTTACATTTGGTTCTCTAAAAAAATAACTCATTTTCTTTTGTTCCATTAAAAATGAGCAAGACAACTTGATACATTTGTATTTGGTGCATTAAAACTTGGCTACAATATTCATGTTTTAGTTTGGTGCATAAAATTGAATGTTTCGTCTTTCTAATTGTAATAAAATTGTTTATGGAATTTCTTTCTTGAAGTCTCAAATATTTGAAGTTGGTACATCTAAAAAATGAATCTTTATCTTTACACACTTCCTTTTTTAGCTTAAAATCAAATTTCTGTAAATTGTCTACTATGTTCACCGTGTCTGGAAAGCCAAGCGTGTATCCTCTCTCCCTACGTCTTCAGACAATCTTGGGTAATGAGTAACACTTTGGGATCTTTGCATCTTTTTTTGTTACATCATTACCTTTAGATCAATCCTACCTTGAGATACATCTCATACTAGAGAACTCAAGGTGACCCAAAGTGGTATTTCCCTTAGACACTATATAAATTAAATTTGGCTAAAGCCTAGGGCTAATTGGTGATTACTTTGTTGAAAATTCCATTTAGAAAGGGGAGGTATCCACATTCATGTGAGCTATAATTAGTCTCCTAGTAGGAGTGGTTAAAGCCTTAAGTGGGTTGTTGGACGTTAGCAAGGCATTGAGTTCCTTGTGTAGTGACTAAAAACTTTATAGTAGTTTCCCACCTTACAGACTGACCATGTATTGATGATATTTTCAATGCAAGGGATGCACACCATATCCTGAAACTTTTTACTCACGATATGAAATCCCTCGAGATGAGACAAAAATCCTCGACTTAGCATAAGCTACTTGTAGCTTTCTAGGGAAAGGGTGATTTGGGTTATCCTTCCATTCTGGGAGGCCCCTATCTATCCACTCTCAAAATACTTAAATGCATACATCCCTTTGGGTGTCCCTACCCTTGAGTTGAATGAGCTTCGAAGTTATGGGCCTAAAAAATATTACCACTAGCTTTGACCTTAGGGATAAAACTACTTGAAGTGTTTTTCAACGTGTTATTACCAGTATAAATTAGGTTGATTTTGGTTTGTTTTCATTAAAAAATTATGATCAAGTCATACACTTTGTTTTCTATGTTTTATCACTTGTATCTCACAAACATTGTCTAAAAAAAAAAAAGATCAAACGAACATCAAGAAATTACAAAATTCTCAAACCAAATTGCCATGACCAAACTAGAAATAAGTGGAATACAGTCTCTATTGCTAAATTTTCCACTACTATCTCAAAAATTACCATAGTCGACCTAAATTTTGCTTACTTTTTCTTAGATTAGCTTCTTTTTGTCTTTGGTTAGTGATAGTCACTGTCAAAGTAGAGCTTCTTTTGAGAAACTTGGTTGTTGTTGCTTTAAAATAGAGTTGCTATTGATCTAAAACATTTCTTCTATTTCCTTAAACAAAAAAACGCTATCAACCTATTTGTAGGCTTGTCTTAGAATTGGTCAAAACAAATGATTTTTAAGAATTTTTCCTAAAAAACTCCATTCAATTATCAAAGAACATTATTGGACCTATTAGTCAAAATCCAACATCATCATTCTTCAAATTAGACTTGGTTTACATAGGGCTTGTGAATACCATCTTTTTAACATAACATTTATACCATAGCTTATCAAACATCCTTCAACATTACCAAATCAACAACCAAACATAAACATATCCTTGGACACAAATTGAACACAAGAAATCAAACCATCAACTTGCTAGTGTTTTTAGAGCAACCTTTACTTGCAACCTCATAGCTAGTTCAAGTAAGGCTACACCATATCCTATAAAGCATAGCAAAACATAAATTTGAGTCTTGTGAACTATTTTGTTCTAAACTAGTGTTAGATATAACACCAAACATCATAGATTCATTCATCAAACATCACAAAAAATAGATGCATCTCCTTATCATAGGGTTGAGTAGCAAAAACTTACCATCCAACATCAAGCCTAATCATCAACATATCACAAAACCCATCCATAAAAAACAACCAACAACCTTTATCCAAAAGGTATACACATATCCTCTCTTTTTTTAAACCAAATCTCAAAACACATCTTTCCATTTCCATAAATTGTTATCCCAAACTTACCAAGGTTTCTTGAGTTCATTTATGAATACAAAAAGATCACATCACAAAGAAAATATGGAAGCCAACAAAACCACCACTAGTGTATCAAACACCAACACCAACAACGAGGAATCTCAAGCATGGGTTTATGATCCTAGGGCATACTAAACCCCCAAAGAGCAACCAACATTTGAAGCACAACCAAGTCAACCACCTTACAATGAGGACATACGTATTCAACATCAAGATAGATTTGCTAGGCAACAAGACCAACCTCCCAATCCTATAGACATGATCATAGATAAATATGATAGTGATGAGGAAATTACTAATGAATAAATTTATGAGTGCTCCCAAGATCCAAAATTACAGAAAATTATGGAAAAGATGATTGGGAACCTAGTCCTAATACATATTTCCTTAAGCTAGTACAAAGTGGGGCCAAGTTTCCCACAAACTTTAATATTGAATTTCTTAAGGATCCAAACCTCATTCCTATGGGAGACCAATCGATAATGAGACAAATACCCAAAGCAGAGGTAAATCCCAAGATACCACCATTATTCTACAACATAAATACCAATGACCAATCTTTTCCCAAAAATGTTGAGAATCCATTGTATAGACATTCATTACAAATTGAAAAAGTGGTGATATCCCAACATACCCAAGGGAATCCAAACCTCTAAAAAATATCAACATGCCACCACACAATGTAGAAAAAAATGCAATGGGACCCAGCGTAGCTAGGAACCAACATGATACATCTTGGAGCAACCGACAACAAGGTCCTAGTATTACCATGCCAACATTAACTCAAAACAATCCACCCATCACTCAAAAAACATATGTTCATGAACCTCAATACCAAGGAATGAATCAAGTGAAAACTAAAGAACCAACACAAGGACAATACATGTCACAACAACCAACATATTATGACCCTTAAAATAACACATAGTATCAACAAGGGAAGCCACAAAAAAATCCACAACATCAAGGTGTACCCCAAACACAATATCAAGGTATCCATCAAAATCAACATCAAGGATCTCCCCAAAGTCAAGGAGGTTTACAACATCAAGGTGCACCCCAAACACAATACCAAGGTATTCCTCTAAATCAATATCAAGGAGTTCCACAGAAAAATCCACAACATCAAGTTGTACCTCCAATGCAATACCAAAGTACTCCTCAAAACCAATATCAAGATATGCCTCAAGCTCAAAATCAAGGTATTCCTCAAAACCAAACTCCAACTCCACAACACCAAGGTGTACCCAAAACACAATACCAAGGTATTCCTCTAAATCAATATCAAGGAGTTCCACAACAAAATCCACAACCTCAAGGTATACCTCAAAGGAAATATCGAGGTACTAATCAAAATCAATATCAAGGTATGCCTCAAGCTCAAAATCAAGGTGTTCATAAAAACCAAACTCCTACTCCATGACATCAAGGTGTACCTCAAATGCAATATCAAGGTGTACCTCATACACAATATCAAGGAGTACCTCAAAATGAGTCCTCGATACCTAACAAACTTAACAATGATCAATTTCAAGCCATGGTTAGTACCATCACTTCACCCCATCATTTGGTATTTTCTGAAAAGGAACTTCCACAAAGATCCTTCCATAATCAAGCTTTGTATCTCAAGGTTTGTGTTCATAAACACAAAATCAAAAGATTCCTAATAGATGGGGGTGTAGGTTTAAATATAAGTACCCTAAAAATGGTAAAGAAGTTGGGTTATTTTGATGATGTGATTGACAAGAACAAGAGTATCACCATAATTGATTATGATGATATGGAGAGGAACTTAGAGAGCACAATAAGACTTCCCATTCAAGTGGGGCCAATTTTTTTAAAAATAGCTTGTTAAATAATAGATCTTGAATTTCCATTTAACCTTCTCTTGGGATAACTGTGGATCCATGCAAGTGGTCCCATCAACCTTTCACCAATGCCTAAAATTTCCTCATGATGGTAAGGAAGTTACAACATACACCAATCTCGAACCCTTCCATTAATACTCAAAATTGGAGGAGAAGTATAAAATGTTCCTTCAAATACCCAACAATGACATATCAGTCCATTCATTTTCCTATTTTGATCCAACATTACTTGCTTCAACAACAACTCTATCTACTTCAACCTCAACTCCATCTATGTCAATAATTCCTCCTAAATCTAACCTCAAAATCCAGGTGCTTGACAAGGGTTGTGGAGAGTACCATTTCAAACAATCCTTTTGCATTGGTCAACTTCCCTTGTTCCAAAAATCCTATAGTTGACCAAAGGAAATAAAGCATGTTCAAGCTGTCACATATGAAGTTAGACCCATTATCTTCAAAAAGTGGGAGACATGAACAACGAAGTGGTATTCAAAGAGGACCTCTCATCGTGGATCTATAAAGATGAAAAAGAGAAACAAAAACAACTACATCCCCTTCCCATGGATCTTAGTAACAAAGGTTATCAAATAGCAATAAATATGGGATACATTGGAAAAGGTGGCCTTGGTTTACACAAAAAAGGCATAAGGGAACCCAACATAATAGAAAAATGCAAGAAGAACAAGGGACTAGGTTATGGTTTGATAGATGTGGTTATCCCAAACACTAAAAATACCTCCTAAAAAGAACAAGGGACTAGGTTATTGAAGAGACATCAGATAAATACCATCTTATGGATAATGACCTAACAATCACAGACCTATTTGAAAACTTTTGCATAAGTACCATCACCTTTAGACCTACAACCGAAGACTACCATACTAAAACAGACTCCAACAAATGGGAATAAGAGTCTTGTGCCTCTAGTGACTACACCCTAAATACCCTTTGGAACTTGGATAACTCTATAATATTTAAATTTTCCCCATCCACATCCACCATAAGATTTGTTGATAACAATAATAACTTACCCTTACATCACCCATAGTTGATCAATTGGGATCAGTAACATCATGCACCTATTGTGGACCTATTCCAAAATAACAAAGATATTGTAAAGTTCATGGGAATTAAATAGGGTATCCCTCAAGCATATCACAAAGATGGTTTTTTAATAGAACTAGAGAAAGGAGCATACTTTAGGGGGAGATTACATCCTCCAGTCATAAAATTGAAATGAATAATGTAAAAATTAATATGTGATCCCCTAAGGAAAACCACAATGTGGCTCTATCAAATCATGAAAAAGGAAAAATAAAGGATGTATCAGAGGCTAAAAACCACACGGAGGCACCTAAAGATGGAGGATTCAATATCCCCATTACTAAATATCAAGAACATTTAGTAGCATTAGTTGAGGGTTTTGAACCTATCAACATTGGAACAACAAAATATCTTAAAGTAACATATCATGCAACTTCCTTGGATCTAGAGGAAAAGGTCAACTTCATAGAATTCATCAAGGAATGTAAGATCAACTTTACTTGGACCTATGCATTTATGTCTGGGCTAGATACAACATTAGTGGTAAACCACATAATGGTATTCCATACATCTAAACTAGTTAATAAAAAGCTTCAAAAAATGCATCTACAAATAACATTGCTAATCAAGGTGGAGCTTTAGAAACTACTAGACGTGGGATTTGTTAGACTCACAGACTATCTTGAGTGGATATCAGAACTTGTACTGACATCAAAACCCATTGGGGGCATAAAAATATACAAACATTAGAGATATCAAAAAAGCATGCCCTAAGGATGACTTTCCACTTCCCAACATCAACATCATAGTGGATCTGACTGCTGGTCATGAAATGCTTCATTAATGGATGGTATTTCTAGGTACAATCAAATAAAGATAGCCATTGAAGATTAATACAAAATAACTTTTACCTGTGCCCAGGGAACTTTTTGTTGGAACATCATGCCATTTGGCTTGAAGAATGCAAGAGCCACATATCAAAGAGTGATGAATACCAAGTTCCATGACATGTTGCACATCACCACGGAGGATTATGTAGATGATCTATTGGCTAAAATCAGACACAAGACATAAACACCTGGCTAACTTGGCTAGGATATTTGACAAACTAGAGGAATATAACTTGTGTTTAAATCCAAAGAAGTGTGTGTTTAGTGTAACATCTAGAAAAATTTTAGGCTACATTGTGTCCAAAAGAGGTATTAAGGTAGATCTTGTAAAAGTCAATGGTATCCTAAAAATTCCTCCTCCAAGAATATTGAAATAGCTATGTAGTCTACAAGGTAAGCTTCGGTCTATCAGAAGGTTCATTGCACAACTAGCAGATAAATGTCATCTATTCACACACCTCCTCCATAAAGATTTAGCATTCAAATGGGATGGAATGTGTGACCAAGCTTTTCAATAAGTAAAGAATTATTTTCTCACTCCCCTGACATTGATGCCACCAATTCAAAATAAATAAATGATTCTATATGTGTCCACAACACCAACAAATTTAGGAGCTCTATTAGCATAGCTTGATGAGAAAAATAAAGAATGGGTAGTATATTACATCGGTTGTACCGTGGTTGACTATGAGTTGAATTATACACCTATTGAGTGATTGTACCTATCTATTATCTTAGTAGAACAAAAGCTTAGGAATTACATGGTAAATATAAAATTCAAGTTGATATCCAAGATAGACCCCTTGAAATATCTTTTATCAAAGGTTGCTCTTACAAGAAGAATCTCTAAGTGGGTTATGATACTTAGCAAATTTGACATAGAATATGTTGACAAAAAATCCATCATGGGACAAGTGATAGTAGATCAGTTAGTAGAAGCAGCCATCAAAGACCATCAACCTCTCATAAAAGAATTTTTTGACAAGAGAATCCTACTAACAATAGAGTCAACCCATTGGACCATGTACTTTGATGGATCCCACACTCAACACGGCTCAGGGGCCGATATCCTATTTCTCACATCACAAGGGGATAGTATATCAAAATCATATAGGATTGTCTTCCCTTGTATAATAAATATAGCCAAGAATGAAGCATTGATCACTAGACTAAAAAATGGACGTGGAGTGGAGAATTAAGGAACTACATGTCTATGGTGACTCTCATTTGGTCATAAGGCAAGTCAACAATGAATATAAAACTAAAGATGGAAAACTTATGATGTACAAAAGGATGGTGGACAACTTCAAACAATACTTTTAGGTTTTCATCTTTGAACAAATCCCAAGGGTTAACAATAAAGTAGATGATGGTATGGCTATTATTAGTTCACTCTTTGACATACCTAAGAATGTTCCTAGATATGAATTCTTGGTAGAACAATTTCTTATACTAGAATTTGACATCTTAGAATCCAAACTAGTGTGTGATGTTGTTGTTCCTAACTCACCTTGGTATAAGGACACATTTTCCTATATCCGGTATGAAATCATACTGCCCCATCTAATGTTTAATCAAAAGAAAACCTTCTTCCATCAAAATTATTGATTCACAATCCTAGGAGATACCTTATACCACTAAAGTATCGATGGTACATTACTCCAATGTCTTAACGTAGAAGAATCACAAAATACCTTACAAGAAGTACATGAAAGTGTTCTTGGGTCTCACTCTCGTGGACCTAACCTAGTCAAGAATATACTTTGAACAGGGTACTATTAGCCATCACTAAAGCAAGAGGCAATTCATTTTTCCAAGAGGTGTCACCAATGCCAACAACATGGAGATCTTGTACACGCACCTACACAAGAGTTGTATCATATCACTACTCCATGGCCCTTATCTTAGCGGAGACTAGACCTACTAACCTAATCCAATGGGAACAAGTTCATCATCACTGCTATGGAGTACTTTAAAAAATGGATAGAGGCTATTCCTCTAACCTATATCATAGGGAAACAAATAGCTAAGTTCATTCTTAACTATTTAATCTGTCAATATGGTATCCCACAAACTATCATAATTAATAAAGGAACTTTGTTCAAGAACCAAGATGCCCATGATCTCTACACAATATTCTCTATCCAACACCAATTTTCAACTCAATACTATCTTTAAGGAAATGGAAAGGTAGAAGCATCAAATAAGACCATCTTGAAAATACTAAAGAAAAATATTAATGATGTCAACTACAATTGGCATCTACAGCTAAAACCATCCTTATGGGCTTATAGAACTAGCATCTTCACACCTACAGGTGTGACTCCTTTTTCCTTGGTCTATGGATCAGAAGCAATACTACCTATAGAGGTTGAAATCCCATCCCTAAGAGTATCATTGAAGTATTTGTGAGCAATGAAGAGTATCGGGTATCCAAACTCAATGAGCTTAAACTCCTAGATGATAGATGCTTAGGTGCATTGAACCATCCATAGTCCTATCAAAATCAGCTCAAGAAAAGCTACAATAAGAAAATAAAAAATAGGAACTTTCAGGTTGGTGACTTGGTCCTAAAGGAAAATAAAAAAATCTAGCTAAATCAAGATGGGAAAGGTAAGTTTGAACCAAATTGGCTAGGTCCCTACATCATTACAACAAGCTACAGCTCTAGATCATAGTAGTTGACTGTGCCAGAGGGAGAACCTCTATATGAACCTCTTAACAATAGTCATCTCAAGAAGTTTTACACCTAAGCGTAGTAGAATATCCTAAGCAAAAAAGAAAAAGAGGAAAAAAAATCAAAAAAATAAAGAAAATAGTAAATAAAAATAAAACATCCTTTAAGTGAAAACCACCTTGTGGTGCTTCTAGGACTGGTACCATAGTGAAAACATGGTAAATAGGTGTTACATTTGAATAATACCAGCATCCTCATCTATCAACACTATCTATCTATTATTGTATCGATTCCATCCATCGCCATAATAAAATGTGCACCCAACCATGGCTCAATGACTGAACAAGTGTTGAACCTTGTTGCACTATATCTATCAACCATCTATCTTATCCATCTATCCCTAATAAAATGTAACACTATTCCAAACTATGGGAAACTTCTTGAACCTGGTAGTGGATTGGATCCTTTTTAATCCCATAACTTGTGGAATACTATCAAAACAAAAATAAAAAATATCCAAAAAAAAATTAAAATCCAAAACAAGAAAACTATGAGTCTCTACATGTATAACATAGGAAAAGTCATAATTGATGCACCCTAGAGGCCCTAGGATAGTCCCCTTTAGGTGTCCCTCTTGGTCTTTAAAACTTGGTTGAAAAAATAAAAACATTCAAAAATCTTATCAAATCCAAAAACATTTATAAAGAGTTAGAAAAATCCAAGAATAGTGTCATTCAATACAATCAAATTACGTTGTCTCTGAGCTTGCACAAACTCAAGGTCATCATCGATGATACTCCAAGGCACTTGTTCAATCCCTTTAGGTCCCCCTATTTGTCTCTAAATATTTCAAAAACAACAAAAACAACATCAAATAAATTCAAAAAATCTCAAAAGTTCTATCCCCATTGTCACCTATCTGCAATAAAATTTTCATTCATAATAAACCATCATCACCTTCAACCTTTGACAAAGCAATCGATAATCAAAGAAAACATCAAAATCTAAAACTTCCAAGAAAAATATCACAAAGTCTTGATCATCATCAAACTAAAACAATGCCTAAAGTGTTAAACTACCTACCTATCGATAATTCAACATCAACATCCTAACGTATGTCTTAACAGATAAATTTTTCCTATAATAGACATCACTGATGGATAACATCCTAAAACATAAAATAGCTATGGTAAGTGATACAAAAAAATTGTTTATCTTTTTGTGATCTTATCTTTTTTATTTATCTTATTGTCAAATTCCCAAGATCTCTCGAGGATTTCCATAAGGATTTAGAGAAGAAGGAATGGAGCATTGATCATTGACTTTCTATCTACTTTGTTTGATAGATATTCTTGTAATACTTAGTGAATAATTGTGTTATTTTGTATATGGAAGTCATTTTGGGATAATTCGTGTAGTGGTTACATATTAGGTATTCCATACCTTTCTGTGTAACTACTCTAAAATGTTTAAAAACTTCTCACCCATACACTCTAACATGGTTTCTATATGTCTGGTATGAGCAAGAATACTACTTGATTTTAGAGTCAAAGTCCACGTAATAGATACAAAGCTTCCTTGGTCATTAATACCCTAGTGGATCATGTCTATCTACTATATCAAATATGATTTATAAACAAATACTTGGTCCTCCATGAAAGAAAAAATGTAGCAGCAACAATGACCTAGAATGCATATCATCGATCATCTAACACTTCTATCTATCTCTAAATCATGCTAACATATCTTCTGACTAACAACCACACCTTGCATCACAAAATCATTAGTACCAAATGCATCCTGCATCCACAAAATCATTAGTGCAAATCATATTCATCATATAATAAAACATCATAAGTCATAAAATAATACATCACATACATGTATAGATCATCCATCCATCCATATAATATAAATGTATCAAAAAAGTACAAAAAACATGAGCATATAATCATAAATCATACATAAACATATAAGCATCCATAATCATCCATACACATCTCATAACACATATAGGCCACAACAAAAAAATGGTATATATCATATATCATCAAAAATAGGAATTTCATGTACATTGTCAAACATCATGTGTGATATTAAAATATACAAAATATATATATGAGGCCTTAAGAGGGTTGATGATTGTATATACCAAAACATGTCTACATTAATAACATCAAATATCGGATCATAAAAATTAGCCCTGTTGGTCGTCTCAAGGTGGGGATCTATGCTAATGGTGGCTATGAATGGGGGATGGGTGAGGTTGAATAGGAGACTATTGTGGCTATTTGATAGACTGCCCCTGACTTGGCAACTGTAGCAACACTCAACTCTCCAAAATGAGGGCATCTATGTGCCTCAGTACAAAATCCTCATAGAGGGTCTGATAATATGTCCTCTCTGTCATAAGTCAATCCTACTCAACTTGATAATGAGCCAAAGGAATAGAGGAGGCTAGGGCTATCTCTTTTGCTAATCTCTACTATCTTTCCATTGCTAGCTCCTATCTTAGGGAGTCTCTATCAGCCTTGATCATTTCCTACTTTGTAGATAGTACAACAACCTACACTTCCAAAGCCTATCATTAATCGATCTTGGCATCTCTCTAAATGGCTATGACATCCCTATCAACCGTAATTTGTGATATCTATGCTACCACATCCCCTTATGGGGAAGGTCCTTGTACTCGTTGTTACTATTGATGTTGATCTAGAGGACCTTGACCATCATGTTGATGGCCATCACCTTGCTCATCCTGCCCATCCTGTTCATCCTGAACATGTAGCAACTTCTCATGGGAAATCCTCAATTGTTGTCGATCCTATTGGCACCCAACCACACCTCCTCTCCTAACACCAAAAATTGGACCTCCAACTGCTCCTACAAGGGTAAAAATCAATCTCAATGGCCTATGGTCAGCTCACCATCCATCAAACTCCCTAATAGTCCTAGGATCAGCCCCACTCACTTTCCAATCCCATCCAAATGGTCTCAAGGCTCTAAAATATGTAACTTCTACTTGTGAATTGGAACGAGGCTCCCATGTAGTCTCCTCTCACGTGGTACATCCAAAAATGGCCATGTAATCATCAATCAACTGAGTCTAGTGCTTGTTGAACTATCAGAGAACCCTATCTAGTAAATATCTCTATGAAATTATGTCAACCCAACCAATCAAGAAAATATTCTGCTAGAAATAGACCAACTTCTTCTGATCATTTGACTAGGCCTTGAAATCTAAGTACGACCGTCATGTGAAGTATATCACATCAAATATTTCCCTCTAATGGGATAGTCTACCAAGCTGAGTATAGTGAAGGTATTCATAATACTAATAACCATAGGGATCATGAGAATCCTTATCTCACATACCATCTAACCAAGTAATAACTATCCTCTCCCAGGCCCAAAAATGGAGTAATCTAGCACTAGCTAAAATGTTGGTACTGCCTCTATATACCACCTTATGCATATCTTTGTAAAGATGGTCTAGCATGCATTAAACCTAAGCATAAAATGTTGCATGCTCCATCATCTTCTTAATCCCTATCCCTCAACCAATGTGAAACCTCTTAGCCCTCCTATCAGGCATTAGAGGTCCAGTAATCATTCCTACTTTGATGATATCCATAGGATATGTGCTATCAATAAATGAAGCTAAATCAATCTCAAAATCAATGACCTATAACTCATCCACATTGAGTAACCTATGCATAGCTACTCTACCCCTCTAGACATCATAATCAATAAGCTCTCCATGAATTAGGATCCTCAAGATCCTCTGTACATCCTCAAGAGTGATTGTGCACTCTCCAATTTGAAAATGAAATGAAGAGGTCTCTAAATGCCACCTCTCCACCAAAGTAGACATCATCGCCCAATGGGATCAGATCTTTGGCATGTAGAAAATGTACCACAATCTAATAAAATCAGGAAAGTCCCTCTCCAACTATTGAAAGACGTATAATTTTTCCACCAACTGAGATCATCACTCTCATATGTACATAGGCTTAAGGATAACTTGCAAAAAATTCAACCTGAAGCATAAAAAATTTGTAGTAAAATTAAGTTGAGAACTAGAAACTACAACTAAGCTAGCCAAATCAGTTAAATTAAGCAATAACACACTTTTTCTAGGCAATAACAGCCAAGTTTTGTAAAATCAGCTATCCATGGTGATAGCAGGCCTATTTTAAGGCGATAAAAGCCAAATTTTTCAAAAGCAACCATGTTTCTAAAATTCTTATTATGCGGTCAAATTTTTCAAAAGTGGCCATCCTTTGCAATATTGGTTAACTTTTGTAAAAGTGGTCATCATTTATAAAAGTGGTCATTCTAAAGATGTGATAGCATTTGTATCGCAGCAATATCAAACTTTTCCCTTAATTACCGCCATTGCCTAGACTAACTTTGTGTATTAATTACACAATAAAAAAATTGATGAAAGAAAAAATTAAAGATATACATAGCACAATCCCTACGCCAGTTGGCCATTGGTATTGTCTAACTTCCTTCACTCAGTGTGGTACTCCTAGAACTCGAGGCATCGTGAATCACCATTTGTAGCAAGAAATCACTATAAATAATCTAGAGCAAGAATTTCTCAAAGCAAGGTGTGCAAATGAAGGATGATTTCACCCTAATTTCCATTTTAACCCCCCTCCCAAAAAACCCTAATTTTACCGTACAACCCCTTCTAGGTCAATTTTGAGAGCACTTATGACCATCTGGAAACCTAAATGCGAGCCCTAGGCCTTAATTTTTTGTTCTCTACACATCAAAAGTTCTCTAGAACCTAGTCGATTGCCTAACCTAAAAAAGTAATTTTTCTAGACGACCTCTCAATGGGCAACCCAATATCTTATCATCCTTCTACTAATTGCTAGTACATAGTGGTACATATTAAATTTTTCAAATCTTGATCTAAACATCAAATTCTTTGAAACAATGCAACCAATACATTATGTCAAAGAGGGGGAAAATGTAGACATGTAAAAAAGACCTAATACATATCACATATCCTAAACTACATTTTTCCATTATCAACATTATTTAACATCATTTGCATCATTAACCCTATTTTCCTCTATTCATTAAATAATCTTCAATTATTTAATTAATTCACTACATCATCTAATTTAACCTCATTCCTTCTAATTAATTAAATAAATACAAGTTATTTAATTATGTTACTAACACCACTTATTTTTCTAAATTAATTAAATAGTTATCTTTAATTAATTAATTAAGTCACTTTCCCTTCTCTAAAGTTGAATAATTAAATCAATTATTCAAAATAACTCAACATGGTTAACAAATAAATATATCCTTATTTGTTAAAGTCAAATGTAACTTGCATGTTCATCTCAAACATTAATTAATTAATTAATACATCCTCACTATCTTGATTGAATAAATCATGACCACTAATTTCTCAATCTATTTCCTAACTCAATCTAATTTCTTCAATCCCACTAGACACTCAATATGATTTCTTCAATCCCATGAATCATTCAATCTAATCCCACTAATTATTCAATTAAAATCCTTAAATGGATGAATTAGAGGAGTTAACTAATCAATCTCTTTCCTCTCAATAGTTCTCAACCATTGATCCTGATCTTTTATTGTTGCATGTCGATCGTTCATCTAAAAACTAAAAATCTATAAAACAACCTTCTTCCTTCTAAAAAATGATCGAAGAATCTAGAGAATTTATGGAGAGGTTATGTCAAAATAGTCATTGAAGCACATTTAGCACATTTGCATTCAAAATCACTATTATTAATACCTTTTTAAGGATTCCAACAATAATGGAGGCTTCTTATTGATCAAGCAACCCAACATTCATTATCAATAGAAACACACTCCAACATGGGATGGTAAAATTTTAATGTTTTGAATTTGTTTATGCTCTTGTTTATGCTAATATTGTTTATTTAATTCATTTCTTTATGATCACATTTCATGAGTAGGTTGGGATTTAAATTTTTTTATTTCAATTCATTTGTTTTCATTATTGTATTTTCATCTTTCCAATTCCCCCTTACACACACCTATCCATAGATAAAATATTATCAAAGCAACACTAGAGGTTGAAACTATTTTA
>VDFB02131191.1:46287-93050 GCA_007258455.2 Sequoia sempervirens | reverse complement strand
GCTGACTATATATTTGTCTGTGCTATGCAACAACATTTTTATTGTAGTGTTGGGTATAAATGTGTATTGCTCATTAAATATAGGGTGTTCTCTATTATAGTTGAATCATTTAAGAGAAAATATATTCATAGTCATCATGGATCATATGGTGACTTGGGAAACAAGTTTATATCCTATTATATAGATACTTGCACCTAGATTACATTTTTCTTTCATGCTTTGGGTGCTTTCCTATAACATTGATTGTAACTATCATTTCTCCTTTGCAATCAACCAGGTTGACATGAAGAATTTGTTTTGAGTTTCTTGCTTTGTCAAGAGAGGTTTTGTATGTGACGAGCACATCCACTTCAAAAATCTCTCTTTTTTTCCAAGCATTGAGATCTTCTATCGACACTTTTCTAGCAGTGTCTATGTTTGACCTATGCAACAAATTAAGTATGAAAGGAGAGCGAGTAAATAAGCAAGAATAATAATTTGTATTTTGTTATTACAACTTGTTACTTAATTTTGTTTTTGTGACGCATTTATTTCCCTATTTTCTATGTTCTTTTGTTATTACTCATCTATATTGAAATTGAATTAAGAATCATGTTAGTAGAAAATTAATTCAATAAAAATTATAAACAAAATATAGGTTAGAGTAATTACCAAACATTTTTCTTGAATCTTGTTAGTAAAAGATGTAAAAATTATGTTATTTTATGTGTTGATGGACTTATACATTCAAAAAAAGAGTAATTATATAATGATCACTCCAATAGGTATCTTTTTTGTATATATCAAAACAATTTTTGTCAATTTTTGACTAGGCATGTTCAATCAAGGATTTCAAAAATGCATTATTTTTGTCAAGAAGGAATTCTATTCTATTGCTTTGGAAAAATCCTTCTAGTTCTTTTGTTATTGCTTTATCTTGTTTCGTATTTATGTTTTTGATTAGGGGTAAAGTAAGTTTTGATGGGACCTGAAACCCATTATAGACCGGTTTTGAAGGATGTCTAAGAAAAGCATGCTACGTAGACAAGATAATATACATACCAACAGTAGCCCAACAACAACAACAACTAAAAAAACATGACTACACAAGTTGCAGCATCAAATAAAGAAAATAAGTTGTTTCATATTTATGTTAAAATCTCCAACAATTATGATTTTGTCCTTAAGCTTTGTCTAGTTCAATGCTTGTGCAATTGTCTCAATAATTGCATGAAATTTTATGCGAGATAGTGCATATAGATTTATGAGATTGAATTTGTACTTATGTGCAATTAACTCCAATTGTATAGCTTCCACACTAGCAATATTAAAATAAGCTTGTTTTTGCAATCTGTAACATTTCTTGATAAATATCATTATACCATAGCTAATATGCATTGATAAGCATAGGAATTGGTCTAATTTTTTAATGATATGAGAATAAGATGAATATGTTTCTTGTGGACATTATATGGGATTTCATAAAGTCATAGTCACTAAAAATGTCATCTATATGGCATTGTAGACTTCGTGTGTTCAAAGAAACAATACATATTGATGTACTTATATTTGTCATGTTCTTGTATTAGAACTGTTATTTTGCTTTTGTGACTAGTTGGTGCATTTCAGTCACAAATTTCTTTTGAACATGAAATTTTGTTTTGACAATGGATTTAATAAGTATAATGAAATGATATTGCATACCTAGGACAATGCAGTGTACACTAGACCATGTGCTTTGACTCCTAGTGGATCAAAAGCGAGACCATCAAGTGTCAGACCTTGCGATCTATGAATAGTTCTACCACATGCAATTTTTATAGAAAATTGTTTTCATATTGTTATATGCGATGGGAATTTTATGTTAAAGAAATATTTTGCTACTTGTAGTATAGGCACCCATTCTGTTGATATTGCATCTCTGTATAGATGTTGGAATTTGGTTGATTGTTGTCTGCCAATTTTATTGTTGTTAAACTAAATCTAGATAACATCTACATTGTTATTGGCCATGTATTATCAAAAAATACCATCCACTCCATTGACAAGACTATTCACAATGTTGTAATTTCCCTCGTATAGTTCGACGAGCATACCTTGTTTGAGTACAATTTATTTTTGTAGAAGTTTTTCAATAGGTATTGATGTATTGCCATAGTTTTCTTTGTATTCTTCAACTGCATCATAATAATTTCTTGGCTAAAAATAATTGACAACATTTTGTTGTTGTGTAATGCCACAAACTTATTTATTTTAAAAAGATATGAGAATGTTGGATCCATAGGAGTTGGTCCTAGACAATTATTATTAAGAAATGCTATATCCTCAACGCTTTGTGTGTTGAGTCATATTTTGTTGAGAATAGTAACAAATGTTTGGTTTCTTTGATGCATGACTATTTGCAATTCGTAACACTATACACGATCTTTCCAAAAGCTATAGGGCACTATTTGTTTGTTGATTATAGGGTATTAAAAAATAAGGTTGTCCAAAATAGGTTGTGTTTGATACAAATCACCAAAAATTATCATGTCGACTTCTCTGAAATATTTTTTCGATAAATAATTAATCTATTGTATTGGTTTATCTATAGAATGTAGGGATCTATTGCCTATTAGAGAGGCCTCATCCAGAAATAACATAGATAATTGGTCATATTGCTTTTGTAAAGTGTCGAGGTTTTTGTTGCTAAGCATTGTGTAAGAGGATTTATTGAAAGACAATTGTAAGGCAGAATGTATTGTTGACCCACTTGCATTATACATCATTTTTCTTGTATAGGCCAAAATCAATCCTTTTTATTTCAATGGGTTAGATAGAGGATCAAAATGATAGATATAGATGAGCATCTCAAAAATTAATTTAGCTGTAAATGTCTTACCCGTTCCTACCTCGAATGTCAAGAAATTTTGTATTGGTTTTTTCATGTCCAGTCTCTTTTTTGTGGCAATGTATTTAACAATTGCCTGTTATTGTTTGTTTAACGCTCTTCTTAGTTTATAGTATTATATGTTCTTGAGAAGTCTCAAATTTTGTATTAGCTAGAAACCAATATTGATTTTATTTGTTGTCTTTTCTTTAACCATTCTATATCAATAGCAATATCGTATTGTTCAGTCTCATTGGAGGTAGTGTTTTATTTCTTTGCCTATGTCAATGCCTGCTCACTTTCTAGTTCTTTAGTAGCTTCTTTGAAATCGCCTTGTAAACTATTGAAATTGTGTGAGTATTTGGAATCATTTTGTTTTATGGTTTCTTGGTGAAAAATTTAGGCTTTTGTAATTGATTTAAATCCTTGATGCAATGTATCATCATTATTGACAAAAGGAACATATATCAATAGTTATTACCTACAATAGTTTTTGTAGTCAAGATGTTTATTATATTTTAAAAATAAAATGATAGTGGGTTTTCCTATTTTCAAACCTTTATTATTTGTGATTCTATGTTCTGATGCAAATTCAACAAGGAATAGTTGTTGCAGATTTATAGGTCAACACAGATAGAAATCGATGATTTATAAGCACATTATGTTTTTTGATTCATTGGGTTATGATCTAAGAAGAAATGTTGATTTTAGAATAAATTTTCATTCTTGGTCTAGTCTTTTGTTTATGAAAACACATTTCCTTGAACTTGAATTTAGTGGTAGTGAAAGAGTTAAGTCAGTGGCAAGGTGAGTCGACATTTGTTGCAGATTCAGTAGAGTATTTCTAAGAGTTTGTATCATTTCTCTAACATCTATTTTTCGTTGTCTCATGCTCTTTACGTATTATTTTGAAAGAATACATCAATGATTTATCTACTTTTGTCATATACGATGAACAGTAAGTTGCAACAACATAAGCTCGTTAAGCACATATTGCATATTGGTGTTTGCTTGCTAGAGATCAAGTATTTTGATGGAAAAACTATTATTCCATGTATGAGTAGGTTTCCTTTTCAAGAATATAGTTGGATTTTTTAGTGTAGACTATATCGCTTTTATGTAATCACTTTCAATGATGTACATAGTTTTTCCAAGAACAAGTCAAAGGTAAAAGACTCATCGTATTATTCTTGTTCGGTTGTATTTTGAATTTTATTGGAGTTGTTTATTATGATTTGATCAAGTACTGTAATGTTTTCAAGTATTCTTAATCTTTTCATTGATGTGGAAAATTGTATCTACACTATGTTTTTCTAGATTTTTTGTAGCTTTTCATATGGTGATGTTGATGCATGCTTGAAAAGTATTGTGAATCAGGTTGGTATTGCATGTAATATACTTGTCTATAAATTGTTCAATTTCATAGTTATAAAATTTTCCATAGATCATAGTATTTTTAATGCATATTATTGCATGATCATGCTTGTTTCCTCCATTATGAAATTCTATAACAAAAAAAGAAATCATTGGTGTGCCCAAGCAGTGTAGGATCATTTGTTAAAAGGTTTTCATCACACTCATTCGGTGTCTGTAATACTGAGTACAGGTAATAGGATTATTTCTAATAATGAAATCTATATCATCCTCTTGTTCATTATTATTGTTACATATCTTGTTTCAATTTTGATTCAATTTTGTCAATGTAGATAATAAAGGTGGCCATTGGTGCTCTGCATTGGAGAATGTTAAGAAGAATGTTGGTGGTCCTAGCTAACAAATCATTATAAAAAAAATTCTTTAGCTGATGGATATAGTCTAGGGATATGTGAATATATATGTTTAAAATCCATATATCTAGTGTCTGATTTCAATATCTTGTCTAGGTTTGGTTTGTTTATTACATCTTTTTCCAATAGAGTTTGTCCTTGTAATTTCCCCTTTCTAATTCTTACGATATACTTGAAATGATTTTTGTTAGAATTACGTGCATTTTAAAAAAAATAGGTTCATTGCAAAGTCACCACTAGAGTACATTAATTCCCATCTTGTAATCTTCTAATACGAAAAGCATTTTAATATATCTATATTACATACCTTACCAAAGAAAAGTGTTGGAAAGTTCATTTCTTATGCATTTTTGTCTTTAAATATTCCTATTGGATGGTTTTCTTGTGCAGGCACTATTTCGATTATTTCATGATGTAAATCGTAGATGGTTTGAAATTTCATGAATCTGTGGATAAGTGTATCTGTTTTTGTTTCATGTTAGCTATTATCTTTTGTTTCTTGACTATTTGGAGTGTCCTCTCTATGTATGTTCTCTATTTCAGAACTATTAGCAACCATTGTTCTAAATATCTTTTTTCAAGTAGGGTTTATGAAAATGCCTTCCACTTTGTAGATATCTCTATGATAGAGTTGTTTTAGAGCTCTCATTATTAGATTTAGATGAATAATTCCGGCTTGAAATGAATTCATGTATTCTAGTTTTCTTTTTAATGCAATAGTTAGTGTGATTGTCTTGTTTATTGAACGTGGTAGGACTCTTTGTGTGGTATTGATATTTGTAGGCACATTAATTATTGATCCTATTAAACCAAGTTGAGGTTGTTTGTGTCCCAATTTTCTAATTTGTGCAAAGGAAATGCAGGGTGAAATCAACCTCTCTTCTAGATCTAAAATTTGGGTAAGGATTGATAATGATTTATTACGTCTTATACATCATGGCACAGAAAAAACTGGCATTTTATTTTGTTGCAATGAGAATTTGCAAGAAATACATATTTAAAAAACTTGAGGAGGTATTTGTGTGCTTGGTAAAGCTAAATAATTTTTTTGTTCTTGTTTTATAATCTTTTTCATTTTGTAACCAAAATTTAGTTATTAACATATAACACACTCATGTTGCAGAGTGTCCCAAATTTTGTTTAAGTACTTTTGTATTGCCTTGCTTAGAGATTTACTTTGTTGCAACATTTTTTTTCACGTGAAGTAGTGACATGCTCTTTTTGTTATCAACTTTCATACCAAAGGATGTGCATTCACAATTGCTAATTTTGTTCTCAGCACCTACATAATCCATCTTTATAGTTACTGTTTCTAACACTATTTAGTTGTTTTCCTCAATATTTTTTACTCTTTTGGCTAGACAGTTTTCATCTACATTTGTAGTGCTCTTTTTCCATCTATATTCCTCTTGCTTTTCAACTAGAATAAAATACCTTACTTTTTTATTCCTACTTGTATTACTACTAGCTCCTATTTCACGTGCTAATTTTTTCATGTTTGGTTTGTTTTGTGTACCTCTTTGAGGTTTCTTAACTGTGTAGTTATTATTTGATATATTGATTCAAAGATAGTTACTAGTATCAGATGTTTGTAATGATGTGTAGTGCATGTGACTTGTATTTGTTTCATATGCCATTATGTTAAATGTTTTCTCTATGTTCATTCCTAGTGAATATTTTTCTTTGATTATTTTAGTATTAGATGACCAGATCTATATTTCTACTTTAAAAATTATTTCCAACCACTATAGACAAAATACACTGCCCTCTATTTTTCCCTTGGAATAAGGCATTTCCAACTTTATAATGTATTCTTTCTAGTTTCTAATACCGAGCATTGTTTCTATTATACTACGATGGAGATAATTTACTAAGCAATATTGGGCATTGTGATGCCACCTTTCATGGTATTGCAAAAATACTATGTAATGTAAAGTATCATGGACTGGGCATCAAATTCGTATCCGAGTAGATATGAAACTAAATTAAAAAGGATTTCTCCACAGTTGTCAATTATAAGTCGTGACTTTATTAGACCCTTATTTTTCATTTGGTATGAAAGGTCTAACCATATGTTTTCTAGGTTACCACAACTTGGTCAAAGATAATGTCTTATGATTGGGATAATCATATAGTGATTTTTTTCTAATAAGAGGTTCAAAATGTCCAGAAAAAGGATTACTATCATGAAACAATACATAATACCTTTGTGTATCGATATCTCTATTAAAATACAAATAATTAACTTTATTGGTTGTTGACCATAATTCAACAGATATATTCAACCATTTCAATAGCCATCGTATACAAAATATATCATCCCATAGCCCTTGGCACTGTTTAGAAGTCAAGTTAGTAGATGCAAATAAACACATTCTACTCAAATATGTATTTAGATCAGTTATACCATGGATCATTTTCAAACATCTAGATACAATTTAAAAGCAATTGCCTCTAAGGCATCCTTGTCATGTTGTGCTTTGGATTGAAAAAAGTAATCAATTAAACCGTTTTACAATTATATGACCCTGAATAAAAAATAGAACAAGACCTCAAAACTATCAAATAGACAATTTCTCCTAAATTATAGCTAAAGGACTCTAACTTAAATAAGTTTTTCAGAATTTAAAACATCATCAATATCCATGGAAGGATTTTGTTTTTGTTGCTTATTTTTATCAACATCTACGCTACTCTCCATTGTTCTATTATAGAACTAGTCTATTGATAAACAAAGATGTTATCTTCGATATTGAACAACAAATGCTTGCTTCATAATATAGGTAACTGCCACATACCTTTCAAGTTGAATTGTATAGAAATTGTACACAATTTATTTTTTTACCTTCTCTTCCAGAGGAGCTAATTGCAAGAAGTTTTATAGTCTTAGTTCTAGTGCATCTATAATACTTCAAAATGTAAATATATAATGTCTGGGATGAGAAAATTCCTAGAGCATAACATAGTTTTTTAGAATAAAGAAGATTTATTTAATGCTCTTTAACACACTATTAATGACTTGTTGCAATATTAAAACATCAAAAATTTAAACATTACAACCAAACAATACAGAAAAATCCTTTTTGATGGTTGCAACTAGTGTTAATTGCAATCAATGTGAACTTGTTTAAATGATGATAATGCTATAAATACTTGCATAAGATGAATCGCCAAGTCTTGAGGAGGTTATCTAGTCTATAAGGGAGAGGAGCCGATCGTGGGATAGGGTCCCATCGCTAGTATAGCTATGGATAGCCTGGGGTCCACCGGTGGGTAATATTTATACCAGTAAAAATTTCAAATTTCCTTTCAAATATGATATGACAGATTCATATTAAATTCACAGTATGTCCTATCATAGGTTGACTTTTTTGTTGCCACCTTCTCAATAGTGGGTGAATGCAAGTGGACATTTATTTGCCTATTTCACAATATCAAGTGAATGCATAATGATAATCTTATTTCCACAATATAAATAATATTTTCCACCTTCCCAATAAAAAGGTTGTTGTGAAGGGATATTTTATTAACCAAAGTATAAGTCTTCTTGCATTAAAAGTGAGTTGAAATGTACATAAGACATTGCCAAGTGATTTAATTCCAAATATATTTGGACAAAATACATTTCAACATGTCCCATTTTTCATATTCTTTTTACTACAAACTGGTTCCCGGATGTCCATAATAACCAATCTTTTTTTGAATTTTCCTACAAAATTGAAAAACACAAACTCTCAGGCTCACTATGCATTGCAAAATTTCATTATAACACTTAATTATCACTCTATTATTTACAAGTCCACTAAAAAAAAATAATCATAAAAAAAAAAAATTGGTTACAATTCAAAAACAAACTTAATATCACTTCAAATCACCAACCAGAAATCCTACGTACCCATTAAGCTATCACTTCTACCATTAATCCATTGAATGCAGATCAAATTCCCTCCCATAATTCAAATTAATCCACTTGCTACCAATTCAAATTCAAAAAACCTATTTATGCAAGCAATCCTCATTTGTGCGATGCAAGTTACACATTATAGTTTATTCAAAATTTTCAAATTTCTCACTTTCTGCTGCATGCTCCTGAGCGATGATGACCTCCTCCAGATTGATGCGCTCTCCTCCTTCAGCTCTTTTGGTAAGTCATTTCCATAACCATCCTTTATGCTGTCATCGACTAGTCTCCCTTTAAGCTCTGTTATGGTAGAAATATTTCCAACCCTTTCAAATACAACATTACCATACATATATATGCTACACAAAATGATACATATCCATGTATGTTTCCCAAAACCCTATCCATTTTCATGAAACTTACACATTTATGGATATGTGTAGGATCATGATGGGCCAAAAAGTGGCAATATGATGTGTATGTGGCTAACGAATTTTTTCTTAGCCAAAATTGATGAAACGAAAAAGGTTTTTTAAGGAGATTCTCAACTTTCCACCAATATAAATTATTATTTACTTCGAATTTAATAAGTAATTATTATTCATTTTCTATTCAAATTACGACTAAAGTCCTAATTAATAGGCTGCTTGAAAAACATCTATAGCTTTCAAATGGTATCACATTTTTTGAATCCAAAACATGTGTCACATTCTATGCTTCGCATACTATAGGATTACAATAATAATAATTTAATTTCACGAAGTTTTGACCAAGTTGAGGTGGTTAGACATATGAGTTTTTTATATTTTCTAAAAGTTGTAATAAAAAATTCATAATTAATTATTTACTTAGAAAAAAAATACAAAAAAATATGCATCACATCGATACATGAGTCCTCTACTTATATCTAAAATATTATCATTTTATTGTGGTTAGGGTGGTCAGACAGACACCTATTTCTTATTTTTTCCCTAAAATTTAAGTACTATTGCATTGAAATTTTAAATTTTCACCAAATAGATTTTTTTCTTTTAAAAACCTAGTAGTTTAGAAACTACATTCAATTTTCTATAGATTCTATTCTTACATATTTTTTAAATAATATAGATAACTTATTCAATTTTTTACGTCAAGTTGCCTAACTCTGATTTTTCTGAATTTTTTGCCACTCAAGGGCTTGTTTTTTCCATGATGATCCTGCACATACCCTTATCTATATCTGCAATATATATATCCTTGTTCATTTTAATGAAACTTACGCATTTCTCTCCCCCTATATGTATATAATATATTTGTAGAGATAGATAGATACCTAATTTGAATGTAAATGAACAAGGTATAAATTGAATGTACATACCTATATTTGTTGATGAACTATTTAGTAATATATTAATTTCAAATTAGGTATCTATCTATCTCTGCAAATATATATATATATATAGGGAGAGAGATATGTGTAAGTCTCATTAAAATGAACAGGGCCATATATATTGCAGATATAGATAAATGTATAAGTTTCATGAAAATGGATAGGGCTATGGGAAACATATATATATATATATATATATATATATATATTTGCAGAGAGATAGATAGATACCTAATTTGAATGTAAATTAACAAGGTATGTATATTTCTATTTTGCAATTTGAAATTAATATATTACTGAACAATTGATCAACAAATATAGGTATCTACATTCAATTTATACCTTGTTCATTTACATTCAAATTAGGTATCTATCTATATATATATATATATTGCATACTCAAATTTATATATTACTGCACAATATCATCACCAAATATAGGTATCTACATTCAATTTATACCTTGTCACATTCTATATCTATCTCTGCAAAGTGACTGTATGTATGTCTTCATTTACATTGAACCTAATTAGATGTATCCTTTGTTTGTTGTTCAATTAAAGTGACTGTAAATATCAGCCCCTATCCCTTACAGTCAACTGTCATAATGGCTAACTCCTACTTATGTTACTATGTTGTTTGAGAAATGGTATTATCATAAGTAGGACTCAACCATCATCAAAGTTAGCTGCAAGGGAGAGGGGTCAATATTTACATCACATCAAAACACTCTTGCCCTGCAAGTGCATGCAGTTAGAACTGCTATAAAATCCATGGAAAATACCATGACTTATAAACTATTGGCAAATGCCATGAACTTTATACCACTTCACTGCATTCTCTGTAGGGCAAAAAAGCTCCTTGTTACTTTGTTTGTTCTTCAATTAAATTGATAGTGTATAAGCAGGCTTTCACATACCATACCCACCATATGTCATATGTCCAAATGTATACCCACGATCAACTCCTATGCCCACACATAGCTCCTCTCCCTTTTGTCTATGTGTTTGTTCTTCAATTTAACCGACTGTAATTGACAACCCCTCTCCCTTACAGCCAACTGTGATAGCATATGACTCCTACTTGTGTTATAACCATGGAATGAAAGAGCATAAATAACTTGAAACATCAATAAGATAGATATATACATACATATATAGATGACAGATAGATAGATAGATACATATATATATATATATATATATATATATATATATATATATATATATATATATATATATATATATATATATATATATATATATATATATATATATGTATATGTATATATATATTGCAGAGATAGATATATACATACATATATAAAAGTTGCATAATGCCAGCTTGACTGTCAAGGGACATGGCATAAAAAAATTACCCGACTGGGATGCTGATGACGTGGATCCCTTGCTCAAAGTTACCCTACCCACCATCAGTTACATTCAACTTAATTAGATGTATGCTTTGTCTATTCTTCAATTGTACTAATAGTATGCGAAGAATATCTCAAACAACATTATGAAACATTAACACAACTTGAAACAATAGTATGATAGAAATATTTGAAACCCTTTATTGTCTTGCAAAGCTGTTTGAAGATATAAATATTTGTATCATGCTGCTATTGCAAGTTCTTATATATGTGTATCATGCTACTGTTGTAATTTCATATATATGTGTATCATAATGTTGTGTCAATTATATGCATGGTTAGCTTGTTCTTCAATTACAATCAATACTAAATGTATGGATTCGTTGTTTCAGTTGGTATCATTATTTTCAATATTAAGTGTATGTTGTTTACTAATCACTGTGTTGGTTCAATATAGAGGAAGATAAATGCACAAACAAATAGCAGGTGATCTTCAAGGAGGAAGCCTACACAAAAGTGGAGCTGGACAAATATGCCAGCACACAAGAGAGGTGTGCATCTGCCACATAGTGATGAGGAGGATGTTGTCATTCTTGTTCACCAACAAACTGAAGAACCAAGTAGTGAGGAGGAGGTAGAAATTGTTTTGGAACAACCAACCGAATATGTAGTGCAAGCTAACCCAACTGCATCAACCAAAAAGGTTGCACCGAGGCGTGAATGGACCCAGGCTGACATGGACCATGCCCTTGAAGATGTTGAAGACTACATATGGTCAGCTAGAGGTGCAACAAAAAAGTGGGGTATTCCTACCTCAACATTGTCCAATTGGCTAAGTGGTATGACCACTACAAAAAGGAAAGGGCCCCCAACAGTCCTAACTGAGGAGGAAGAGTCATTGATCATCAAATGGTGCAAGGAGATGGCTATTGTTGGCCAAGGTTTGGAGATCGTCAATCTGAAAATGGAAGTGGCCTAAATATGCGAAACAAGGATTAATCCCTTCAAGAATGGGCTTCCTGGCAAGTCATGGTGGACAAGATTCAACATAAGGCATCCTAATCTCTGATTGAGAACAACCCAAGGTCAAGATAGAGACCGTGCTATAAATCTGAGGCAACCAGTTGTAAGTGCTTTCTACGACACTTTGGAGAAGGCATATGCAGGAAGGAACTATGGACCAAAGAGGATTTGGAACTGTGATGAGACAGGGCTGCAACGTGGACGGAATGGTAACATGAAAGTGCTTGCCATGAAAGGTGTGAGAAGTGTTGATTACATTATCCCATAGAGCCAGGAGTGGATCACTATTCTAGCATGTGTAAACGCTGTAGGTCAAAAGCTTCCAGGTTTTTATTTGTTCAAGAGCAAAAAAAATGTGCAAAACTACATAGCCAACCGTGAGCCAGGAGCATTGATGGATGTTCAACCTCACACATGGATGACAAAAGAGATTTTTATCAAATGGCTCAAGTTCTTTGCTATGCAAGTACCTGGGGGTTGCTCATCCACCCATAGACACCTCTTGATATTTGATGGGCATGGCAGCCATGTAGCCTTCTCTACCATTACCAAAGCAAGGGAGCTTGGTATTGACTTGCTCACCCTACCCGCCCACACATCACACAGGTTGCAGCCTCTTGATGTGAGTGTTTTCTCATCTTTCAAGTGTAACTTCAAAAAGGAAAGAACAAATTAGACCATTAGACATCATAATCTAGAGATAAGAAGGGCAGAATTGGCTACACTTGGCAACCTATCTTTTCAAAAGCCATTGACTTTTTCAAACATTACAGCTGGCTTCAAGAGGACATGTATTTGGCCATTTGATCGAAATGCTTTGGATAATGACATGAGGGTTAGCGAGACATTCCAATTTGCTGCCCCTGAGGAAGCATCAGCTGCTGCAAACATTCTAAGCCTTTCCAACAATGGTTTGGCAGTCAATGAGGGTGAGTCTAATATTGGAACTGCAAAAGTTGGAGATCAGCAAAATGGGATGAATGGTTAGTATGTTCTGCATTTGTTGTATGAATTTATATTTTAGTATGTTGTTACACTATGCACCATTGTTTGATATGTTGCTTATTTTGAATCAGCTCAATTAGATGTATGGTTAGTTTGTTCTTCAATTACAATCGATCTTACATGTATGCATTTGTTGTTACATTGTGCACCATTTTTAGATACACATATATATGCATATATGCAATTGTTGTATGAAGTTAAATTTTAGTATGCTGTTTGAGAAATGGTATTAACATAAGTAGGAGTCAACATATGGTTAGTATGTTTTGCATTTGTTGTATGATGTCATATTTTAGTATGTTGTTACACTCTGTACCATTGTTTGATATGTTGCTCATTTCCAATCACCTCAATTAGATGTATGGTTAGTTTTTTTTTCAATTACAATCGATCTCACATGTATGCATTTGTTGTTACACTATGTTCTGCATTTGTTGTATGAAGTTATATATGCATATATGCAATATGCATATGCATTGCATATATGCAATATGCATATGCATTGCATATATGGAATATGCATATGCATTGAATATATGCAATATGCATATGCATTGCATATATGCATATGTTGTATGAAGTTAAATTTTAGTATATTGTTTTGAGAAATGGTATTAACATAAGTAGGAGTCGGCATATGCAATATGCAATATGCATATGCATATATGCATATGTTGTATGAAGATAAAATTCAATATGCTATTTGAGAAATGGTATTATCATAAGAGTCAGCATATGCATATGTTGTATGAAGATAAAATTTAGTATGCTATTTGAGAAATGGGATTATCATAAGAGTCAGCATATGCATATGGTTGTGGATACTTTCAGCAATTTCCTTCTCTATTTTCATTTAAATTACATGGATTGGATTCGTTTGTTCTTCAAATACTCTCAAACTTACATGTATGAATTTGTTGTTTCAGATTCCAATGAACCACTTGAACTAGCAGTATTGGGAGACTAGAGTACTATTGGAGACATATCTCTTTCCCTACCAACTCCACCTGAGCAAACCTCTTGGCTTTTTGATGGTGCTGCCAATCTTGCTATGGAGATGCATGTGGATGAAGAATAGAGTCTTTCAATGCCATCTCCACCGCACTGCATGGGTCCTAATATGTTAGTACATTTCTATGCTGATTGTGGAGATAGTGATGGTGAGCAATTAGGAGATAGAACAAATGCTATAGATAGTGAGATACCATAAACAAATAATGTCAATTTGATTGAGCCTTTGGGAGGCCAACAAACTTCATGCATCTCACAATTCTTGAAGCTACCAGTTCATGTGGTGAAAGACAAGTCTAATAAGGTAGCTGACCATGGGATCAAGTTGCAAAGAGGATCCCAACTCCTAACTATTGATGACTTCATGGAAATGCTAAGTGAACAAGATGAAAAGAAGAAGGAACTAGAAGAACTGAAATTGAGGAAGAAGCAATTGCTTGCAGAGTGCAAGATAGAAAGGATTGCAGAATTGGAGACGAAAAGTCTTATGAGAATTGAAAAGGAAAAGCAACAAGTAGCATCAGAGGTTGAAAAGAAGCTACAAAAGAAGGAGAAGGACAAAAAAAGGGAGGACCAATGGAGAGAAAAGGAAGCTGCAAAAAGGGAAAAAGAGTTGGAGAAGGCACAAGCAAATGGTGCAAAGGAGAGGCGACTTAGCAGCCCTCTAAATCCCTTTTCTAATTGCCATAGGATCTTCACAAATTTCGTATCTATTCAATGCCTCCAATATTGTCCATCACCTACCCAAGCTACTAGCCAAACATTTCAAAGTTGGAGTCCTTCTCAGTCGCTCTCCTATACACAATCACCTAGCCCCACAAGAAGCCAACCATATGAGAGTTGGAGTCCTCGCTTACAGGCCTATCAAACCTCACCCACCCCAAGCATAATCCAACCAACTCAATCATGGAGTCCTTCTCTGTCATAGGCCACATCCAACTCACAAGACAACTTGCCATCAAATTTTAGTTTTCCTACATTTTTCAGTTGATTTGAATGTTTGGTTGCTAGTTTTTTATTGTGAACTTCTTGATGGATTCAAAACGATGTTTGAACTTTTTTGTTTTGAATGTTTCTAACTTGAAACATCAGTATGGATACCATAGAGAAAAAATATTCCATCATGTTACTGTCTATCTTTGCAATATGAAACATATGTATCTATTTATCTCTATGAGAGGAAACTTATGTATCTATCTATAGTAATCTATACATATATGTATCATAATGGTGTATCAATCTGCTGTTTTAAGTTAATTTGAAAATTCAGTATGTTGTATCATTTTGTGCAACATAAATATGTATGGTAATGTTGTATTCGAATGGGTTGGAAATATTTTGACCATAATAGAGCTTAAAGGGAGAGTGGCCAATGACATCATAAAGGATGGTTACGAAAATTAATAAGGTATCCACTCATTTTTAAATGTAAATGGACAAGGAAATTGTTGACAGTATGCACATACGTATGCATATGCGGACTCCTACTTATGTTAATACCATTTCTCAAACAACATACTAAAATTCATAGTGTAACAACAAATTCATACATGTAAGATTGAGTGTAATTGATGAACAAACTAACCATTCATCTAATTTAAATGTAAATGGAGAAGGAAATTGCTAACAGTATGCACACGCACATGCACATGCACATGCACATGCTAACTCCTGCTTATGTTAATACCATTTCTCAAACAACATACTGGAATTTAACTTCATACAATAGTTGCATATATGCATATGCATATTGCAAATATGCATATACATAGATGCAAATGCATATTCATATCTAACTTTGGTACATAGTGTAACAATAAATGCATAAATGTAAGATCGACTGTAATTGAAGAACAAACTAACCATGCATCTAATTGAGCTGATTCGAAATGAACAACATATCAAACAATTGTACATAGTGTAACAACAAATTCATACATGTAAGATTGAGTGTAATTGAAGAACAAACTAACCATGCATCTAATTGAGGTGATTGGAAATGAGCAACGTATCAAACAATGGTACATAGTGTAACAAGATACTAAAATATAACATCATACAACAAATGCAAAACATACTAACCATATGCTGAATCCTACTTATGTTAATACCATTTCTCAAACAACATACTGAAATTTAACTTCATACAACAATTTCATATATGCATATGCATATGCAACATATATAACAATGGTACATAGTGTAACAACATACTGAAATATAACTTCATACAACAAATGTAGAACATACTAACCATATGATGACTCCTACTTATGTTAAGATTGAGTGTAATTGAAGAACAAACTAACCATGCATGTAGTTGAGTTGATTCGAAATGAACAAAATATCAAACAATTGTACATAGTGTAACAAAAAATTCATACATGTAATCTGATTGAGTGTAATTGATGAAGAAACTAACCATGCATCTAATTGAGATGATTGGAAATGAACAACATATCAAACAATGGTACAAAGTGTAACAACAAATGCATACATGTAAGATCAAATGTAATTCAAGAAAAAACTAACCATGCATGTAGTTGAGTTGATTCGAAATGAACAAAATATCAAACAATTGTACATAGTGTAACAACAAATTCATACATGTAAGATTGAGTGTAATTGATGAAGAAACTAACCATGCATCTAATTGAGTTGATTGGAAATGAACAACATATCAAACAATGGTACAAAGTGTAACAACAAATGCATACATGTAAGATTGAATGTAATTGAAGAACAAACTAACCATGCATGTAGTTGAGTTGATTCGAAATGAACAAAATATCAAACAATTGTACATAGTGTAACAACAAATTCATACATGTAAGATTGAGTGTAATTGATGAACAAACTAACCATGCATCTAATTGACTTGATATTAACATAAGTAGGAGTCAACCATCATCACACATAGTTGTAAGGGAGAGGGGCCGATATTTACAGTCGCTTTAATTGAAGAACAAACAAAGCATACATATGATCACTTCAATAGACATGTAATTGTAGACCTGCAACTTGCATATATATAATGGCAGTATTAAAACACTATCATACACTCCATAGTTTCAGGTGGCATGCACCTATGTTTTGGCCAAAGTATGTATGTATGTGTGTACAGTATACACACATACATGTATGTATGTGTGTACAGTATACACACATACATGTATGTATGTGTGTACAGTATACACACATACATGCGTGCGTTACAGTATACACACATACATGTATGCGTGTACACACACTATACATGTCATTGTATGTGTGTACTATAATGCACATACATGTGTATACATACTATACACACATACACGTATGGCTATACACACATACATGTATGCATGTGTGTATATATACTATACACACATACATGTATGCATGTGTGTATACATACTATACACACATACATGTGTGCATGTGTGTATAATATACACACATACATACGCATGTGTGTATACATACTATACACTCATGTATACATGTATGTGTGTGCAGATACACACATACATGTTTGCATGTGTGTATACATACTATACACACATACATGTATGCATGTGTGTATAGTACACACATACATGTATGCATGTGTGTATAGTAAGTATACACACATCCATACATGTATGTGTGTATACATACTATACACACATACATCTAGGTATGTGTGTATAAGTATGTATGTCTATGTCTCAAATAGACACATACATACATACATAAATAATTATGTAGTATGTATGTATGTATGTGTGCATACATGCATACATAATATTTTATTGTTTAGTCTAATATAAAGATGTTGAATATTATATCAATTTAAAAAGAAATGTTTAGTCAATTAAAATTTAAAATGATTACTAAATTGACTAGGAAAATCGTATAAACGATTACTCAATTAAAAAAATAAAATGATTACGAAATTGAATAGGAAAATTCTATAAATGGATATGACTGTATTCCCTAAATCAGTCATATTTGAAGTAGAGATGAAGGGCAGGGAAGAGTGGACGATGGGGGTCGAGAATTTTTGAGCGAGGGGTTCACAGCAATGGTCAAAAGAGTTAGCTAAAACATAGGTGCATAAAACCCTTCACAGTTGAGCTGCAAAAACACACATACTGCCACTATACATATGCAAATTACAGAGGTATAAAACACAAACTAAGCTCTATTTGAATGGTGGATTGTGTGTATATGTGTGTATACACACATATATATACATATATTCCAATTACAGAGGTATAAAATAAAAAAAACACATATATTGGCAGTGTGTGTGTAGACATATAAATATGGATATATACAGACATATACACACAGTCGACCATATATACGCATAAATGTAACTGTATACACTCATATACACATAGTGGGCCATTTATATGCATATATATAACTATATTCTCACATATAGACATAGTCTGCCATTATATAGTTCTATTATTACTGGAAAATTACATTTGTGGGCCATTGCTGTGTGTATATGCATGTATACATAGATATATATGCATATATATACATTTATATGCATACATATTTGTGTATACACACATTTACAAATAGTTAGCCATATATATGCATATATATATATATATATATATGTGTGTGTATAGTCACATATACACACAGTCGGCCATAAAATACATAGTAGCGGCCAAGATTAAGTTGCAACAAAGCTTCATTACTCAATGAAAGCATTACAACTTTTTCTTGCACATTTAACAAAAGAAAATCACAAGGAAAACCTAGAAAAATATTGTAATGCATAGTTACTGCCTAAGTGAGGTTGGAAGACAACCTCACCTGCATAGCAAGAAGTTATATAGTTTCCTTTTACTGAATATGGTGTTGATAAACACAGAAAGCATGAAAAATGTATCACCACCACTTGGCCATGGCCTCACCACCGTTGGCGTCCATCCTAACCAGAGTTGGTTCTGAATGGAACTGTTGAAAATGAATGATGTCTCATGAATGGGTGTTTCGTGAATAGAATACAAGACCAAGCGAATGGTGTGCATGCCGAGGTGGTAGGCGTTAAGACTGATGATGGGGAATGTGTAGTAGTTAATGCACATTAACTAGGATATGCATATGCAAGTACTGGCGTGGCGCCAAACAACCATCAGTCATACAGATGTATGTGATAGGTATACGCCTAATTTTACTCTTTTTTGGCAATTTTTGGAAATCGCCCCCAAAACCTTGGAAAGCGTGCTCGAAATCTTGCCAAATTTTTATTTCAAACTGCCAGCTTGATAGTGAAGGCATGTGGAAAAAAAAATTTAGTCAACTCAAACGCTGATGCCGTGGACCCCTCGCTCAAGGTTACCCTACCCACCATCGGGCCCTCTCCCTTAATATATTCATGAGTCAAAAAACCTATGTTTTGTTACTTTGGCAACACCACATAGCTTGGACATCACATCAAATTGCATGAACAATATTTATTATTTTCTTTTGTTCTATAGTATTTAAATCTCTTTTCGTTCTGAAAATATTTTATCTTCTTTTGCTATAGCAAGAAGTATTTGCAGTCGATCTCATATCTTTTGCAAAATTAATGTACATTCTGTCAACCATCTTGTAAAATCAAATTATTGAATTGAAGCATGCTATCAAATCATATTTATGGTTCTAAATCTATCATTGTTTTTGTTTGATGCCAAGTATTTGTGCATTATATATCTATTTTTCATCACCTTTAATAGTGCTAATAATGATTATCTATGTATAACATCACATCTGACAATAATTAATAATTATTGCATACCTATTAATAAATTTAAAATGACTAATTTAATACATAATTCATCACCAATAATTACAAGCAAGACAAATGACTTTTGATACCAAACACAAATCCATATATAATCACAAATCATTTTTAAATGATACAACAAAAAAAAATTGTAATATAGAAAATACCTAATCTATATTCAACCATAACAATATCTTTGTCATCTATAGATAGAAATACTGAACATAAGAGGCCAAATTCAAAAATTTTAGTAATACTGTAACAACTTCTGGACAATAACATTTTAGTTTCTCGGAATAGTCATTTTAATAGAAGAAAGCTGATATCCTAATGACGCTGACCATTATGCAACTCATAATAGAGACATATTCTCACTATTTTCAATGTTTTGAAAGCCTAAAAAATATTTGCAATTACCAATTTCTGAAATTGGACGATATAATGAACACAACAATTTTATTTGGCTAAGAATTATATACATATTCTTTTTATTTGTTGAATAATTATTTGAGTCTGCAATAAAATTTGTTTCATAATAAAATATTATGTTTATTTTAAATATTGTGATAAATTTCTTAATCAAATATAAATTTATGTCTCTAAATTGCTGGGTGATAGTGTGTATTTTCAATTTTATTTTATAATTGTATTATTATTATTTAAATATATTTCAAATGATGTCATAAATTTATTTATCAAATATAAATATGCCTTGAAATATATATTATATATTAGTTTATACACAACAGGTAACGCTTTCATTTATAATGCAGATTACAACAAAAATTTTAACATAAAAGAGGGGTAAATATTTATTAAAACAAGAAAAAATTACAAAGAGAGGCCATTAAATAGCCTTATCAAGCACCACCAAATGGTCCAACTGTTGAAAAAAATCAGGGGGTAGTTGACCCCAATCCACCAATTTCCAATCCTGAATATGATCAGAAGCCCATTTAGCCAAGCAATCAGCAACACCATTCCACTCTCTAGGAATATGAGTGAAAGTAATAGACTCCAAAGAAGCACAAAGGTTGAGAATTTGTTCAACCACCAAAGCCAGATGCCAACTAACATCATCTAACTGCCACCTATTCAACAAGTTCACCACAACCTGGGAATAAATTTCACATATGATCCTGTGCCAGCCCAATTGAATTCCATGCTTCAAAACCAATAAAATTGCCTTAGCCTCCATTAGATTATTAGTATGAAGACCCTTATAAACATAGAAGATAAACTGTACATCTCCAAAACTATCCCAACTAATAGCATCAATACTAGCATGACCAGGGTTTCCTCAAGAAGAGTTATCTGTACTAATTTTAAGAACTCCCTGAGGAGGAAGGGACCATCTTCCCTCTCTATTCACTTTCAGAGTTGGATGTCTACATCTATTGCACATGAGCTACTATTGCGGACGTGGGAGATGAAGATGATTAAAACAACCAGCATCAAAAGGAGCCACCAAATTTGTCAAATCACACTTAGCCATAACCATTTCACCCAAAGAATGAAAAATCTTCCACCACACATGAGGGGCCACCAACAACACATCCTGAAAAATCTGATGATTCCTCTCCAACCAAAGATTCCAAATAATGAAGGATGGGCCAATAGCCCAAGCAACTTGAAGAAAGGAGGTAGAAACAGAAGCCCTACCCCACTTATCCACAAACTCATCCAATGAGGAAACATGCCCACAGGGTGTATTCCACACCCTCCACCAACAATGCCAAGTCTCCTGAGCATAAGAACATTGGAAGAAGAGATGACAGACACTCTCTTTCGCAGCTTGACACAACACACAAATTGAGGGGCCTTGAAAACCATGCTTGCATAAATTGTCCCAAGTAAGTCATCAATTTTGAGCCACTAACCACATGAATAAATTGCATTTGGGCCATGACAACTTGTGCCAAACTCGCTTCCACCAAGGGACCTCAGTATCCCCAAACAACTGCCTACCCAACTGTTTATAACCAGTAGACACAAAGTACTTCCTAGACATATCATAACCATACCAAGCCAAAATATCTGGTCCCCTTAGAGAATTACAAGTGCGGGAAGCCAAAAGTTGTGCAAGTTCATGCCTATCCCCCTCAGACCCCCCAGGAGGCCACTCCCAAGGGTGTTTCCAAAGAAAAGGTAACAGAAAAACCACAATGCTCCACAATATTGTAGTGCTCCACTGTACCCCAGCCAATAGTAGTAAAAACATCACAAAGGGGCTGAAGATGAGGAAAAGTAGAAAGAATAAGTGGGTGACCATCCCAAGAATCCAACCAAAAGAGAGCTTGTAACCCCGAGTGGAAGATCCAAAACAAAACATGCTTAATCAATTGAGCCCCCACTTTCAAAGTATGCCATATCATAGAACCACTCCCCTCCAGAGGATAATGAGGAGCCTCAAAAGAGGTAACACCTCTAAGATACTTATAGTTAAGAATACAGGCCCATAACTGGTCCTGATTGGTACACCAATGCCAGTACAACTTAGTAGCAAGAACTTTCCCGTTCAAAATAGTAGAGTGTAGACCAAGACCACCCTCTTGCTTCAGTCTACACACAAAATTCCATTTAACAAGGCTCCACTTAGAAGACATCAAGTTGCCGATCCAAAGAAATTGATAAGAAAGAGCATCAAATTCCTTCAGGAAATACATAGGGGCCGATTGAACAAAGCACCTGTAGATGGGAAGGGCTTGGATAACAAACTTAAGGCGAGTAACTATAGTAGCTGTAGACAACCATCAATGAGTCCAATGAGTTGCCTACTTCCTCAACTTATCAAGCAACATTTTCCAGGAGGACCTAAGCTGACGACCGGCAACAAGAGGAATCCCCAAATAGACAAAGGGTAGAGACCCAATTTGAAACCAAAGAATAGCTACAATCCTTTGCTGGATAGCCTGAGGATTATTAAAAAAGAAAATAGAAGACTTCTGCTCATTGAATTTTTGGCCCGAAGCAGCAAGGTAGATATCCAAAGCTTGCCTAAAATATTTAGCTTCACGAATACGAGCCAACCCCATAAAAGAGGTGTCATCCACAAACTGGAGATGAGAAAGTGTTGGAAGACCCAACCCCCACTGCCAACCATGAATCAATCCTTGAGAGATCCATAATTTCAAAAAGCGGCCCAACCCCTCCACCATAATAATAAACAAATAGGGAGAGAGCGGATCCCCTTGACAAAGGCCCCTGGTTTCCCCAAACAACTCTGAAGGTTCCCCATTCACAATAACTGAAAATGAGGAAGAAGTCACACAACTCATAGTCCAACTCACCCACTCAGAAGAAAACCCAAAGGCCAACACAATTTTTTGAAGAAAACTCCATTTAACTCTGTCATACACTTTAGCCATATCCAGTTTGATGAACATAGACCTATCCTTAGAGGCTGCCATGGAATGAATGACCTCAGAGGCAACCACCACCCCATCCAAAATTTGACGACTCTCCACAAAGCCTTCTTGCTCCTCAAAGATGACAACATGCAAACAAGATTTAAGCCACTATGCAATCATCTTCATAATAATCTTGTACACCACATTACAAAGTGCAATAGGTCTAAAGAATTCAATCCTATCAACACCCTCCTTCTTAGGAATGAGAACCAGAAAAGTAGCATTCAGGGCACGAAGCATTTGCTTATTATGAAGAGACTCATGAACAACCTCCAACAAATCCAGCTTCACAATGTCCCAAAACTCATGGAAAAATTCAACTTGAAACCCATCAGGGCCAAGAGCCTTCCCCTTATTCATCCCAAACACAACCTCCTCCACTTCAGACAAAGTAATCAGATGAATAAGAGAAACATTCATCACATTAGAGATCAAAGAAGAATACAAGATAGAACCATATTCTCCTCAACTGCAATAGGAAGTGAATCCTCAGTAAACAGAGCAGAGAAGAAATAGTGAGCTTCTCTAGAAAAGCCTGTTGTGAAGATATAGCTAAGCCTTCAAAATTAACAAGAGAAGAGATATAACACTTATTCCAATGGGCCTGCACAAAATGATGAAAGAAAATAGTATTCATGTCCCCCTCCTAAAGCCAATCAATCCTAGCCTTTTGTTTTTAGAAAATCTCTTCAGGAAGCTCCCATTCCTCCACCAATTTTAGGGCTGGGACTCAACATGCCCAAGAGCCTCTAAAAATCCCAGATCCCTTATTTTGAGAGTAATAACAGTAAGACACTCCTGTGATTCTCTTTTCTTGGTCCAAAAATTTCCAAAACACCACCTATTCCATCGATTAAGATGATACTTAACACAATGCAGCTAGTCTTAACAAAATAATACATAGCAGTACCATACGTAGGGGCTCCATCCCACCACCACTGAGCGACACGATTATACAAGAAAGAATCACAAAGCCACATAAGTTGAAATTTGAAAGGAGGTTTCTTTGGAGTAGGAAAAGAATTTGGAAACTTAATTGGTGAATGATTAGAGCTGCACCAATCTAGAATCTCAGAGCAAGTGACCAAACTACCCCCAACCCAAAAACTAGAAACAAGAAATTAATCAAGCCGCCCAAAAATTGCTTCAGGCCCACTCTGTCGGTTATTCCAAGTAAAAATACCATTAGAGGGTTTAACATCAACAAGAGCAAGAGAATCCACATTAGCCCGAAACAAGTCTAAAGAAGGACCTAGTCTCGACAACCCCCTCTTTCCTCCTCAAGACTCAAGACATAATTGAAATCACAGCTAAGATCCAAGGAAAATAAGGTGCATAGGACCTAACATATCTGATATGGGCCCAAAGTTGGCTTTTACCACAGATATCAATCAGAGCATAAACATTACTAATCAAAATAGTCTCACTAGAGTCCAAAACTGAAGCCACCAGTGAAATAGAGGAATGGCTAGAAATCCACCAGCGAGGAACAACCTTATGAGGATCCCAAAAAAGTGCCAAGCCTCCAAAACTTCCCCTAGAACTAATACACTGACACTGACTAGAAAACCAAATACAAGGAGCATGCTGAAGCATGAAGTCCACCTGAAGCTTAGTCTCCTGAACACAAAAGATATCTGGAGAATGAACCCCAATCAAATCTTGAATATCTTTTTGATGAGAGGCGCTATTCAGCCCCCTTGCATTCCATGAAAGAATAATCATGAGGAAGGTTGAGTGAAGTGGGCATCAATGGTCTTAATAGACCCAGATTCCACCATCAAATCCCCAGTAGCTTTAATCTTGTCCACATCCTTTTTATGACCGACTTTAGAGGAGTGCTTAAAATGCCCCTTCTTGAGAGGGTGTTGCAGCACCCCCAGATAAGAGGCCGACTCCCGACCTTTACTTGAAGACAAAGCATCCTTAGCTAAATATGCTAAAATAAGATCATCCTGTAAACCAGCAGAAGCATCCAGAGGCCCATAACTCCCTTGCTCCAAAGGAAAAGAAGTGTCCTTAACAACAATTGCCTGCTCTAGCCTTGGATGCATACTAGTAGCCCCAGAAAAAATCTCAATAGGAATCCCCTCCTCCAAGGCCTGCTTATCCAAGACCTCAAAACGATCAAACCCTTGATCACTCTATCTGTCCTTATAGGCTCGCTTCTAACCCCTCCCCTTAGCTTTCAGCTTAACAAGAGTGAAGCCATCCTTATCAAAGCCCCCCTTTGCCACAGGCCCCTTGAGGTTATCTCCCTTCTCTACCGAAGGCTTTGATGAAGGATGAGAAGAAACCCCAGCCACTTTGGATGCACGAGGACATTGGTGCTGGAGGTGTCCATACTCATGACAAAAATGACATCGAAAAGGGAGAGAATCATAATCTATCTATTGAATCCATGAAGTAGAGCCAATACAAATTTCCAAAGAATCTAGCAAAGGATTATTTAGGTCAATTTCAACACAAATGTGAGCAAAAGAAAATACCTTTTTAACCAAAGTAGTCTGAGCAATGGCAACCGACTTCCCCAACAATGCAACAATCCGTTGCAAAATATTTTCTCTCCAAAATTCCAAAGGAAACCATGGCAGGTGGACCCACACAAGAACCTAGGAAGGAAGATCCTGTATAGTATTGAATCCTCCATGCCAGGGTTTCATGAACAATCCCACCTGATTGTAAAAATACAAGCCTCCCTCAAAAACATGATTACAATCCGAAATGCACAAAAAATCAACCAAGAAGTAGCCATTCCCAGCCACTAGAATATCAAAATCACCCTCAACTTGCCAAGTACGACGCATCTAGGACTCCAAAGCTGAGAGGGGAACATGAATACCCAAAAACTTACAAATCAAAAGATGTTGAGTCCAATAAGAGAAGTCCTCGTGCACTGATTTTGGAGAGATAACCAAAACTAGACGAGCTTGAGTGCGTGGCAAATGACCATTCACTTTTTTAAGTTTGGAGCTCTCACCCACATATGAGGTATCCTTCATTTATACATGCATGTTTGCAGACATACCCGAAGACGACTTCGCACCTGCAATCACCAAGCTCTTGGAAACCCCAGCCATTTCACTACACTCGACACCCACCATAACCAAACAATCAAACCCCACCCCACACAACCAAACCCCACACCAGCCTGCTCACCCCTCATGCCAACCCCAAACCCCAATCCGCACACCGCACTCAGCCCACCACCGACCCTACTTGCCAGACCCTACACCCTTCGACCCCACCACAACACAAAACACCAAAAAAAATCTGCCCACACCTTCTTTCCACCACACACCCTTGTAGCACCCGTCCAACAAACGGAAAACAAAAAATATGGAGGGCCCGTGGCCTAGAATAGGCCGCAAGCACCCTACACAAACCTACGCCAGCAACCAGACATTGCCCATCCACCTTTAAATGATTCTTATGTATTTTAAAAAAATGTGGTTAAAATGCACATTTTTATGTATTTTTAAATTTATGAAAGTTCAATGGAAAAAATCATTGAGATTTAGATTTTTTTAAACAAAGAATTTTTGTAACAAATAAAATTTGATGGTATTATTTATATTTCAAGAATGAACTTTAACAAGCATCAGTATAACTTGGTTACATGGTTAAAATGTTTAACGGTACTAATACATGTTAATACCAGTATACTGGGACTACATGATAGTCCTAGCAACAATCAAGGAAGGGACACTATTCACTTTCTTAAGATTACTTATGGATTTTCTTGTTTATCACACTTGACATAATTCTTTGCATTGGTCTTTGACAAAAAAAAAATTGAACAGTGGCTGAGTATTCTATTGCTTATGGTCAAGTTTGTTTTTAAACAAAATAACAATCATTGCCAATATATTCTTATAGACATGTTATTAAAAATTGTACTAAATTTCTTGTTATGAAATTATAGTTCTACACTAGTTTTGTCCATTCTATTTTTCCTTGATTTTGGTATTAGAATAAAAGCATATCCCTCCCTCAAGTCAACTTCATTAGTCAACTTCATTATTGGAAAAATATACACCTAATAACTCGTACTTGGAGTTGCACAATTAAGGATGATCAAGTACACAAACATACATTATGATATCTTTTTTCAGACTTTGCTATGATTATGAATTCCAAAGTTTTATACATTTATCATTTAATAGTTTTTTTGATTACTATAAAAACTAAAATAAGAGGCAAGAATGTATAGTTTATTGAATTGATCAAAATCCATTTAAAACTAATATTATTTACAAACCTTATCTCTTAATATTACAAAACATTTTTTAGTTATTATTACAATTAATCAAATGTTATAGAAAAAGCAAACAACCATCCAAATTTAAAAATATTGGATTGGGACTATGTGCTTGAAAATACTGAGTGTATTTACTCTATGGTAGAAGCAATCCAATTTCCATATGCATATCATTAATAATTTTTATTACATGAAAACAATAAACATCTAGAATAATTGATTGATTTTATAGAACTAAATCTATTTGCTTTTAGAGTCAAATTACAATTATTGTATACAACAATTATTTTTGTGCATTATTTCTAATTATTCGATATATGTCATAGAACACTAAAAATATTCCCAATGTTATACTAAGTCTATTTAGTATTAGAAACAATATCAAAATATCCTTAAGAGCTAGCACACAATACTTAGAACACTCAATATAAATTTCTTAAATAATGATAACTACAAAATATCAGGATTTTGAAACAATTTTCCATATTCATTTATCTATAATAGCAGTCCATGCTATTATGCACAACTATATAATCTTATTGAATAAAATTACCTAGATTAAAAAATTGTGATAGTAAGATCATACTTTTAAATAGTTTGGTAGTTTGAAAAATTGTCATATGAAATACTTTACAAACAATAAAACTGTCTCTCGATCATAGTAAAAACTAAATAATAGTTTCTAGTAGAAACAAAATATTCTTAGAACACTTAGCAATGGATTTTTCACAATCATATCATAGTCATCTATATTCCTTTAAACTTGAACATGTAGCTTTTCCATGTGCACAACTAAATCTCTTACAATTTGCAACAAATTTGAGAAGATTAAATTCATTAAGAATGTATAAAATCTAATGTGTCTTATAACAATACCTAATTAATGTTATTGATCTGCTACCTTGCAATTTAGATACAAAAAAGAAAAAATACTAGCCATGCAAAATAATCTATTGTTTAAGTGCACGGTATGCCAGAGTAGCTATTTTTTCCTCTGCTTCTTTTTTACTCTTTGATTTTGCACCCACATAGGTAACTCCATTAATTTACATTAGAGCAATGAAAGATAGATTATGTGCACTTCCGCTGCTCTCATAAGTAGTCTTCACTTAATCAACGATTATATGGCAATCCACAAGGTGTTGAAGAAATTATTTGGCACAAACTTCCTACTTGTTGGGCGGTAGGGGTGCTGATACACAACTTTATTGCTGTTACTGGACTAACAGAACATAAAATAAACACATAGAAAATGCACAGAGTATGCATAGTGACAAAAAGATAAACATACATAATTTAACTTTGCATATATTCCTTGCTCTCTTCAAAATACAAAAACTCAGAGGATATTCTTTGATTTACATGAACAAAAATAAACTAAACTAGTTTGGACAGATGTCCAATACAAATGGCGCTACTCTCACATTGAAATACATAAACTGCTACAATCCTATAGCTACAGCTAACAATGCGTTGTGTCTACTAAAACATTCCCTGTGCTGCTATTGTCACTGGTTCTATGTTGAACATTCCCCTTTTTCATTTGCTGATGTAGGGTCACCTTCCAATACAAAAAATTCTATCTCTTACTAACTCCAATAGTTGCAAAAGACATTCCTTTTGTCTTACTTCAAAATTCTCATGAAAATGAGCACTACTTTCAAATTTCAAATTTACCAAACTTCATTAATTGCTGTTGGTGTTCGTTGGCTATAACAGGCCTAAAAAATAAGCGCACAATTTAAATTTCAAAGTTATCTACCAAAATAAATGTTGGGGGAATATCTTGGGCTATTGCAAGTTGAAATTCTTCATTCTGACGTGGGGCTGAGTTGTCAAGTCTACTGACTGCAAAATATAATATTCCAACACCCCCCCTTAATTTGCAAGTCAGTTGTCACTCTACTGTTTCTTTTTAGAATTGATCTCCGAAGCTATCCAAAATGCCAAGCCTATCTCTTAGGCATTCAAAAATATTGTTTGGCAATACTTTGGTGAAGATATTGATGAGCTAGTGCTCAGATTTGCAATGCTGTAGTTCAATCTCACATTGTTCCACCAACTCCCTTATGAAGTGATAACGAATCTCAATGTGTTTGCATTATCCGTGGAAGATGAGATTCTTTGTCAGAGCTATGGAGGACACATTGTGACAATGAATGACTGTGCTTTCAACTTATTGTTGCTATAAATCTACAAGGATCCTCCTCAACCAAATAGCCTAACAAGCTGCTACATTTGCCGCTATGTTTTATGCTTCTGTTGTGCTGAGAGAGATAATTAGCTGCTTCTTTGATGCCCATGAGATTGCACTCTATCCCATGCTGAAGACATAGCCAGATGTGCTATTCCTATCATCCATATTTCCTGCCCAATCGCTATCTGTGAAACCATCCAACATGAACTCATTAGATGCTGCATACATGATGCCATATCCTGTTGTTCCATTGACATACCTCAAAATCCTTTTTCCTGCTTGCCAATGTGTATCTTTAGGTTACTTGATGAACCTAGATATCAAGCTTACTACATACATTAAATCAGGCCTAGTTGATGTCAAATACATCAAACTTCCAACCATGCTTTTGTAAAGGGTTGGATTCACTTCCTTACTACTGTCATTCCTACGTAACTTCATACCTGTTGCTATTGGTGTGAGGGTAGGTCTGCTGTTGTTCATTTTGAACCTCCTTAATTTTTTTTTGGCATAGTTGGATTGTGAAATGAAAATTCCATACTGTGTTTGCTGAACTTCTATCCCAAGAAAATTCTTCAACAAACTTAAATCTGTCATCTCAAATTCATTTTTCATAACCTCCTTAAAATTAGCAATTTTGTTGTCACTAGTACCGATAAAAATCAAATCATCTACATACAAAACAATAATTAAAATATCACCTTCAACTAATTTGATGTAGAGTGTGGGATCACTGCTGCTCTTGCTAAAGCCATTACTCATAAAATAAGAGTCTATTTTGTTGTACCATGCCTGAGGTGCTTGTTTCAACCCATAAAGAGATTTCTTGAGCCTATACACTTTTTCCTCTTACCCTGGGACTTCATAACCAAGTGGTTGCTCCATGTACACTTCCTCCTTTAACACTCTGTTCAAGAAGGTTGAATTTACATCCATCTGCAACACTTTCCATTGATGTTGTGCTGCAACTGCTATCACTTTCCACACTATTTCTAGCCTTGCAATTGGTGCATATGTCTAATCATAATCAATACTGGGTTGCTATTTGTACCCTTTTACAAGTCTTTCCTTGTGTCTTTCAATTTTCCCTTCTACAGTACACTTGGTCTTATAGACCCACTTCACTCGAATCACTTGTTTACCCTTGGGTAAATCGGTCAACTCCCATGTTTGGTTTCTCTCTATAGCATCCAACTCTTTATCCATGGCATTACACCATTTCTCTTCTTTCACGACTTCCTCAAAGTGTGTTGGATCACTATAGGAGAATAATGCAAAATCCAAGTTCTCATCAAAATCAACATGTTGTGTGCTGTCATAGATCTCCCTCACACTCTTTGTTTTTCTTGGTATCAATGATGCGAGTGTAGGGTCTGAGTTTGCTTCCGAATTGCTGCTACTCTGACCTCTAGAGCTACTGTACTGCTGACTGTCGAAGCTATTGCTCTACTGAATTTTGGAGTTGCTAGACTGTTGTCTCTGCTGAACACTGCCAGAGTTACTATTATGCTGCAGATCACTGGAGCTACTATTTTCTAATGCTCTATGGTGGTTTCTCCCTGAGCTACTACTCTCATGAGCTCCACCTATGTTGCTATCATCTACAACTTCTTTATCATCAAGGGGTATTGTAACAGAAATACCCGTGGTGTTATCCATTGTTCCATCCCATGCTTCATTCTCAATAAATACAACATCTCTACTGATTACAACATTTTTGGTGATGGGATTGTACAATTTGTAGGCCTTTGAATCCTCACTATAGCCTATGAAGATGTACTTTTCTCCTTTGTCATCAAATTTTTTCCTCTTTTCTTTTGGCATGAGTGCGTATGCCACACACACAAATATCCTTAAGTGCTCAACACTCCATTAGTTGTTTGTCCACGCCTCTTGTGGAATCCTATCACGAACAAATTTTTTGGGGTACCTATTTAGTATATAGACTATTGTTGCTACAACTTCTCCCCGAAATATGTGTGACAACCCTTTTTCCTTCAGCATACTTTCTGTCATGTCTTGAATGGTCCTATATTTCCTTTCCACCACTCCATTTTGTTGTGGGGTATACCTTGTTGTAAATTGTTTGCGAATGCCCTCATTCCTACAAAAAAATAAGAATTCTTTGGAGATGTACTTTCCCCCTCCATCTGTTCTAAGGGATTTGATATAGTGACCACTCTCCTTTTCAACTATTGCCTTAAACCATTTAAACTTCTCACAAACTTCTGATTTGTTTTTCAAGAAATAGACCCATATTTTTCTATTGTAATCATCTATAAAAGTCATGAAATATGTATTTCTAGCTAAAGTGGGGGTTTTCATGGGTGCACATAAATCTGAGTGTACTAACTCTAGAGGTGCTCTTACTCTCCTAGAATACCCGGATTGGAAAGGCTTCCTATGTTGCTTTCCTAAAATGCAAGCCTCACACTTGCCATCGAGTTCTACAATGGATGGTAAACCCCTAACCATTCCTTTCCTAGACAATAAGCTCAAACTTGAAAAGCTTAAGTGCCCATACCTTAAATGCCATAGTTTGGATGGGTCTTTGATGATTGTCTTGAATGCAGATTGCTATTTGACCATCGACTATTGTGAAACTGCTATTAGTGCTGATGAACAATGCTGTTGCTGATGGTATGTTGTTCTTGTCGCAGACACTATGTGCATCCTAAGAGAAAACATTTAGTTTCTCGTCATTTGCATTGCAACCATCACTCTTTTGCTACCTCCTTTATCAAATATCTTGCATTCTCCATTCTCCATTAGGATTTTATAACCATTTTGGACCATTTGTCCAATGCTCAATAAATTATGCTTTATGCTAGAGGCATAATAGACATCCTAGATTTGCTGCTTCTCACCATTCTTGGTTTAGATGCTAACATGTCTTCCAATGATGAGAACCTTCTCATCATTTCCCATTTTGATTTCTATTTTTATAATGCTATCTATGGAGGCAAATAAGTTCTTGTTACCACTCATATAATTGATGCATCCACTGTCCAAGTACCATACTTGATCATTTCTACATTCAGCAAGGTTGCAAACAATGAAAAAAATTGATTGTTTGTCATTTTCAACTTTGTTCTCATTTGCTACATTAGCATTTTGGCCTCCATGGTCACGTTGCTTCTTTGTATATTCACTGGCATAATGGCCATATTTGTGATAGAAATAACACTACACATTTCTTTTGTCACTCCTTTGATTCAAACTCCTTTTCTTCCTTTGGTTCTGGTTTGTTGACAGTGAGCTACTCATCTCCTCTATGCTTTCAGAACCTCCTCTTCCAGAATTTTTTTTTCCTTTTCCTCTTTGACCTCTTCCTTTATTATTTCTTCCTCTTCCCTGACCTCTTGCATTGGTCTAAGCTTTGAAGGCTTGCTCTAGGGAAGGAGCAGATCTGTTCAACCACTGCTCATGGGTTTTTAGTGAACCCATCAACTCATCTATGGTCATTTGAAACAAGTCTTTTTCCTCTTCAATGACAACTGCTACATAATCAAACTTAGTAGGAAGACTTCTTAGGATTTTTTCAACAATCCTTTGCTCTTCCATTGTTTCTCAATTGACTCAGCTAATTTACCAAGGTGGAGACTTTAGTGTGGAAATCTGAAATGGACTCATTATCTTTCATTTGTAGAGTTTGAAAATTTCTTCTTAAGAGCTTCAACTTAGCTAACCTCACTTTGTCAATCCCTTTATAACTATTTTGCAATATATTCCAAGCTTGTTTTGAGTAATTTGCTGCTGCAATACGTGGGAAGATAGCCTCACTCAAGGTCACCTCAATCAAACTGAGGGCTTTTGCATCCTTCATTCAGATCTCCTTCAATTGATTCTTTTGTGCATTTGAAAGGGCTGCAAGTGCATTTGGGTTTGTGATATCATTGAACCCATTTGTGACCAACTCCCATAGGTCATTTGCAACTAAAATGGTTCTCATCTTCTTAGCCCATATATCATAATTTTTTCCATCAAAATTCGGCGGCTGCTACCAACCTTTGTTGTCACCTCTTGCCATATTTATCAAATTTGAGAAGATTAGACAATGCCTAGATAACCTAGGGCTTTACCCACAATAAACAAACTAACTAAATACTTGATTTCCTAGAAAGACAGGGCTCTGATACCACTTGTTGGGCAGCAGGGGTGTTGATACACAACTTTACTACTACTACTGGAATGATAGAACAAAAAATAAACACACAAAAAACATACATAGTATGCATAGTGACAACAAGATAAATAGACAAAATTTAACTTTGCATATGTTGCTTTCCTCAAAATACAAAAACTTAGAGGATATTCGAGCTGATTTACATGAACAAAAATTAACTAAACTAGTTTGGATAGATGTCCAATACAAATGGTGCTACTCTCACACCGAAATACATAAACTGCTGCAATCCTATAGCTGCAACTGACAATGCGCTGCATTTGCTAAAACATTCCCTGTGCTGCTGTTGTCACTAGTTCTGTGCTGAACATTCCCCTTTTTCATCTACTACTGCAAGGTCACCTTCAAATACAAAAACTTCTATCTCTTACTAACTCCAATAGTTGCAAAAGACATTGCTTTTGTCTTACTTCAAAATGCTCATGAAAATGAGCACTACTTTCAAATTTAAAATTCACCAAACTTCATTGATTGTTGCAGGAGTTCATTGGCTATAACAGGCCCAAAAAACAAGCGTACAATTTAAATTTCAAATTTATCTACCAAAATAAATGTTGGGGGAATACGTTGGGTTGTTGCAAGTTGAAATTCTTTATTTTGACGTGGGGCTGAGTTGTCAAGTCTGTTGACTGCAGAATATAATATTCCAAGACTACTTTGTTATAAGATGTCATTAATAATGCAAATTACTTTTTCAAGTTATTTATTATGTAATCATATTTTTCAACTTAAAAGATAATATTTCTTGAAAGATTACAAAAGTTGATTTTATAGATTTTTATCAATGCAATACTACACTCCAATTACATCAAATCATTAGACATTATTCTCCTTGCTACTAAAAACACTTGAAAAGCTATTACAGTTTCAACAACATAATGCTTGGAATCTTTCTTGCTTCAATGAAAACCATTGCATGTATGTGTTGTATCCTCAATAGTTACAAAACACTTGAAAATCGACATAGGGATTCACCCATTTTGACAATGTGATAACTCGACATACCATAATGCATTTTTTGAGTAAAATCTTCCAATATGCTTTTGCACAGCACCATGTAAAATGATCATAGAAAGCAAATGAACTAAAAAAACCTTGCTAATAACTGTTTGCTTCTTATTTTCTCTGATTTTTTCTTCTATCATGATTGAAACATATAACATAGGAGCCAACCCAAGTAATTATTATTGATATTTTAAGAATGATACTTATATTTATTACCATCAGAAATTGAGCACTACTTTCGATTTGTTCACTAACGTGTTTTAGTGAATTATATATATATATATATATATATTTTAATAATTAATCATTACTCTACAAGGTTGGAATTGATTTTGCTTGCCTCGACCTATGCAAGGTAGATATTATCAAATCCATATCATTCTTGAAAAATGTATACACGTATGTACTAATCACTTCTCATTCTCAAAATTAGTTTAGAAAATAGTTGTCACTATCAAATTCTTTTGTTCTTCCCAGCTTGTTCTAGAGATTTTAAACACTACATTAGAATATGTGTTTTCACTTGAGTATTTATATTGTTACAATATTTTCTATCTTAAATTTGTATTTATAGAAATATCAATTCCAATTTTCAGATACTAATTACAAGTATCGACAAAAAAATTTGATTGCTCGGGTCTCTACAACTACCGTATTTACTATCGGCCACCACTTTTATTTGAATAAAAAATTGACAAGTGTAGATCTACAACCATAACAATTGCTGTGACTCTAAATCACACTCTAGGCCATAAGCCTAAACCTGTGATTAAAATTTTCATTAATAATTAGTTATATAGAACTATGTTTGTATAAAAGCTATAATCCTTTAGTCAACAAATGATTGTGTATAGTTCCAAAAAGCTAAGCCATACATTATTGTCCAAAGATAATAGACTAAAGAAAAATAATCCTAATCACAATACTTATCATAAGTATGATTTTCATACTAATCCTTGAATTTTATCCTAAGTTCTATCTTTGGCCCGATATCAATCTTATGCATAATCTAACCACAACTACATGTATAATACAATGTACAATGATTAGAATGTTCATAAATATATTTTAAAAACATTAAAAATAAATATTTTATAATGATTTAGAAATTCAATATAAAATTTAATTAAGATGATTGAGACACGTGTCAAAAATACACACCATAGCAAGAAAACAAGAGGAGAGCAAATTAAAATTTCCTAATATAGTGACAATAAATGCACAATAATTTGCTATCATAAACCAAGTGCATTTGCATTGTCCTATACAAGTCATACAATTTGGTACATAGATTTGGTGATTCTATAATTCTTTAATTAATTACAGCTCAGCCCAATGCCCACTTGCCTTTTTCGATTTGAGGATTGCTTTAGTTGGTAAAATATTTACTTATGTCCATGTCCAAGTACCAAAATTCAACTATTTCTACTACAACCTTGGTAAGTGTTAATGTTAGTATAGGTCACTAAGTATAAAGACAAGCATCATTTTTAGCTGTGATTAAACTGCTTGTTTTGCTCCAACTATGGTTAAACTAAGTTTTTCTCCCATTTTTGGGAAGCATAACTATAACTCTAACTTGAGGTCTTGTTCATACATCTTAGTTAAATTCTATTTCTAATAAACATTATATAATCATCGCTTGATTAATATTTAGAAAACAAGACTTAAATATAAATATTTTATTCATATTAATCTTCAGTACTAATTGAATAACCAAACAAATCACTATAACTTCCCAATAATTGTTAACATTAGTTAAAGCTACAATATCTACACAAATACACATTCCTTGAAAAAATGTTTATTGCAAATAGACCCAAAATAAAATAATGTGCAACATGCAAGGCCAATAGGAAAACAAATCAAAATAATAAACAACATTAGATTCCTATTCTTCTTGATTGATAAGTGTCCATTAAACAAAGAGAGTTTTATAACAAATTATTGAAATTAAGTTTTTGAAATGGTATTGTATGCTTTACAATACTAACTTTTGCATGAACAAAAATGTTACTTGAATACAATTAAATTACTATTTATTTCTAAGGATCTCAAAATGTTATTATATCAAATAACATGCCAAGCTGTCACATGGTTTCTTACCATTGCTTTTGAATACTATCAAGACTTTCTTTATGAAAAACAACCGTCCAATTGCCACATGGAAGCATTGAGGAAAATGAAAGCTGTAAAAAATATGAAAAAGACAAATCTCTCCAATAAACCAAAAGGAAATATAGAAACTATTAAAGCTTTGAACATTGATTGCAACAAAACACTTGCAAAAGTAAGAGCAATGAACTCTAGTTTAGACACCAAAATAGAAAGGAAAAAGCCATAAGCTGTGCATACTTCAAAATCACATCTTCTCAAGAGCACATTGCAAAGATTTTTATTCCTCTTCAGAAGGCCATGTTTTCCTTTTCAATATGTAAAGGAATATGTTTAAATCAATAATTCCCTTGAATAGGAAATTATCTAATTTTTGTACCACACTCTGCATTATGCACTTTGACTCAACACGTGGTCGTAGAATAACTTCGACCTCAGAGATTGTTGGCCTCCTTTAATGGTTTAATAACCAAGCCTTTAGAGCTGTGACTTAGAGATTGGACATCTACACTAAGTACCAATCTCACTCATCATGAAGGTGCATTTAATTTTTCAACCTAGGGACGTAAACTTGAAATGGGTTAGCACTATATGTGCACTAGGACTCTACTGTAGTCATCTATAAACTAGGAAAAAAATAATGCTAGAAATAAAATGCTGAAAGAAAATCAACTTAAACACTGAGCATAAATTAACATCTACACTAGGCATTAACAACTAGATTGGAAACGAAGGATAGAAATGGAAATCTCAGCAAACAGACAAGAAACTATTCTGTTTGCCTTGGCTGCAGGAACAGTCATAACAAAATTGCAGTGGCTATAGGAACAGATAGTTGCTGAAATTGAAATTAACTATTGAGCATAAAGCAAATTCTAAATTAAATAGGTGGAATTATCACCAAGTGGCCCCCCTTGGGTGAGTCTCCCTTAAACTAACTCAAATGCAACAACTCAAAATATCATATTATTTCTTGAAATCATGATTACAACATCTCAACAATAGTTGTATTACTAAAACTAGAAAAAATGCAAATACAAACTCAGAACATCCAACCTTATAAAGAGGGGCATCTGACCATTATTTATAGAGATAAAAACTACTAATTAACCTTAACTACCTGTGTAGTCGACTCCATCAAAATAGGAGGATGCCACTTATTGAAAGCATAGAAAAAGATGGAGGAAGTTATCATGCACTAAATTGGTCAAAGCAGACTTGCTCCAATGGGAATCTAGCAAAACACAATTCCTAGATTTTCTCAACAAACAAATATGACCATTAAAAAGGTAGTTACATTCTTTTATTTGAATTAAGAATTTCCCTCCATGAGATTTTTCCCCTCCTTGACCTCTTAATGATCATTTTCTTGACTTTCTTTTTAACCGACCGGCTGGCAAGAGTTTCTCCCACTTTCTAGGCTTCGTTGACATCATCATTTTAGTGGGAACCTACATAATACATTAGCATGCACAAACAATTGTATATATATAAATAACTTAGTAACATTCATTCAATCACTTGTAAAATAAACATAGATAACCCACATAGCATGATAATGTCATTAAAAATCACAAGGATAAACTTATGTCCAAGGTCTATGGTTTTAAGGGAATAACATAGAAAATGTCAACAACCAAGTGTCAAAGTGTATGATAGCAACAACAAATAGATAATAGATCCTATTAAAATTGAGCCATTAATTGGGCTCATCATTCCCCCCATCCTAACATTTTGCTAGTCCTCTAGCAGAAGTAGCACTATTCCTTTTCCTAGTCAATGCCCTAAAGTCACCAACTGCTAGTTGTCCCACATCGGTCTCTACAATGTTTAAATTAGGATCCCAGTAGAATCCTTGTTTGTTCTCTAGTCCATTCTATCTTTCCCTTTTTGTAACGATGTCATATTAGTAAAACTTGTAATCTGGCATAGGCCACAATAGTGTAGGTGGCTAAAATGTTAATGTAAGCCAAAACTATTGTTTCAACCTTCCAATTTGTATGTACCTGTCAACTCTTTTGCATGCTGCAACATAGTTCTATAAAGAGTGGGGTTCAACTTGTTTCAACTCTTCTGGAAAACTGTTCCACCTTTGTGCTAAGTACCCCATTACTTATTTTCCTGTAGTTTCATCTACCTTTTCATATTCCTTGTAGGTTTGTTCTCTAGTAGGAACAATCCTATTCTTGTAGCTTGGGCGATAAAAAATTTATGCCATGTCTGGAAAATATCCGTAGGATTACTAGATTCAACCCTGAGAAGCAAGGGGGTATGAAATTCCCTTTCCCTATAAGTTCTATATTGTTGTCCCCAACTAATTTCATTCTAAATCTAGGGAATAAATGCCCTTAAATGGAGATCCCCAATATACAACAATGGGTTCCAATCATGATCATCAGACAAAACATAATTATGTAGATATAGTTCACACAACAAATTTTTAACATCAGGAGGGGAAAACTGATAAGCCTGGAAAAATCCATGTGGAGTGTCAAGAGAAGGACTCAAACTTGAAATAATCCTTGATAGTTTAAAGGAAAGATTTTTCTCCTTCAAATGTAGGGAATACACTCTAGGAGGAGTTTTGCATGCTAGCATTTTGGGTATTAAATCTACCACATTTTCTACCTTTTCCTTCAAGGCAACAATCTCTGCATTCTTTGTTCAATCTCTATATTTTTCTTTCAAATCTCACCTTGCAGCTTGTGTTTTTCCTTTTTCCATTCCTCCTCTTTTCTTTGCATCTCACTCCATAGTTTCAGAGCTACATCATTCCATGAAAAGGCATGATGTTTATGTGTTCCTACCAAAATATTCCCTGACATTGATTCCTATGGTTCAAATGGCGCCAATTGTAGTGATTCAGGTTGTTCATCCTGCTCTGGCTACAAGAGTTCTAGATTCTCATCTTGTTCTTGCTACAAGGGTTCTTGACTTTCATCTTGCTTTTGAATCTCAACCTGCTTTGCAATGGCAGCAAGCTCTGCTAATTTGATATTTTCTTGTTCCTTAAAAATACCTTTTTCTTCAACATTCACCTGCCCCATTGGGGATTTCCTCTCCTCCCTAGATGTTTTCCTAAGCCTAGGGCTTCTCTTTAGAGGTACACTAGAAATTGGCCCAGCTGGTTTTGATTTCTTAGGAGGGTTTTTATCTTTTTCTTCGGCTACAGGAAGAATAGTGTTATCAACCTTTCGTTTCCTAGGACTTGGTGTTTCTTTTGCTGTTGTTTGCTTCTTGGCCTTCCCCTTTCTCATTTCTGCTTCTTTCATCTATGATTCCTCTCTCCTAAGAGAAACCCTAGTTCGAATTGGGGTTTTGGAAAGAACATTATAATAAGAATCTGAGGATGAACTTTCCTCATTTGAATATTCTAGCTCAGAAGAACCAATTTAAATAGCTTGCTTGGCTACAAGAGGGTTTGAACTAGGGTTTGTAGTAGAGGTTGATGCTCTAGGAGTAGTTTTAACAACCCTCTCTTTGCTACTAACCCTATGAGGTTGAGATTGTCCTCTAGGACGTACATTTTCTGGTCTAAATTGATTAATGTTTACAAATTCCTCCCATGTCATGTCAAACACCTCTTGTAGAGATTTCTCTACTAAATTTTTTATTAAACAATGGTGAGAGTACAAATTATCCCTACCTTTTTGTGTTTCAACTGCCATGATAGAAAGGAGGTGATATAACACATTGGGCACGCTCATTCTTCTTCCATGCCTCACATGGTTTAGAAGCTTGAAGTGTACAGAATGGAGGCATGACTGGCGGTCCTCAAAAGTGATATACTTGACAATGTGGATGGCTACTTGTTTCCATGGCTCTAGTAGAGAAGTTCTCTTCATACCTTGTTTATCCACAACCAATGGAGGGTCACTGGGTTTAGTAAATTCAGCCCTGGCTGACCTTGCATCTCTAGTAGTAGGGTATGGCTCTCCATCAACAGGTAAACCCGTTACCTCTACAATTATTTCATTAGTAGCAATCACCTCTAACCCTTTTACTATTGCCTTCCCCTCAGAGAGTGTCTGTGCAAATTCTTGCACAATATCCTCATTGTAGCTGTCAAGTTTCAAGAAATAATCTAGCCATCCAAAATTCCTAAACTTTGACAAAGAAGCTATATCCTGCATTACCACATCATGAACCATGGGTTCATTCCTAATTAGCTAACTTCCCATTGTTTCAACTGCCCACAATCAAACAGGCACTTCAGCTAAATTTCCTTTTCTTGCAATCTCTCTATGAAAACCCCAACTTCTTCTTCCTACAATTCTTCTGTAGTGTTGACACCAATGTCATGTAGCTCTTCAATTTACCTTTTTTGGGTGACATTTAAGATTATGACTAGAAAATAAAGAGCAATAAATGAAGGGTATTATGAAGAAAAATGGTGGTAGTTCAATGACATTTCACACATGCAGGCTGTCATTTCAATCTATCATTCAAATTAGCTTATTTCAAATTTGCTGACATGGATGACACATGGACTTGTGAGTTGACACTCCCCCCCAACCTAAATTACAACATGTGTCCACACAGGTTGGGTGGTAATTATGATTTGACAGGGTGGAGTATAATTTTATGCTATGTGAAATATCCACATTAAGTTATAGTAATTAAAGAAATGCACTAAAGGTAGTTAAGATATAACAAATTGTCACGTATGTAACTAAAAATATGGAGTATCTTTGCAAAGATTATGGAGAAAGTACCTATTACCTTTAAAAAGTATGGTTGAACAATTAATGTACTGGTGATGGAATAAAGTGATGGCAAAGTGGAGTGATGGTGGAGTTATGGAAGAGAGAGAAGGTGGAGATGGATGGGTGGATGGATGGATTAATGAAGAAGTGGATTCCCACAAAAGTGGAAATATTTATTATGAAGTGATTGCATGTATACTTGGATCAATCAGAAGGAGGGACACTAGTCCACTTCCTTCAGCTATAGGAAGTTCAGAGGTTGGGTGCTAGTTAAATTGCTGCATGAATTCCTCCTTGGACGCTAGCTTATGATACAACCTTAGACGACGACTATTGACCAAAAGTTTGAATTTGATAGGGTCAATGGTTGTGAGTTGTACAACACCATTGGGAAAGACTTCTACAACTTCATATGGTCCCAACCATCTAGTTTGCAATTTTCCTACATTATCATGATACTTGGAGTCATAGAGTGCCCAATCACTAGGCTGGAACTTCTTTCCTTTATGTACCTATCATGCCATTTGACCCTTTGATTATGCACTACCTCAGTATGATGCTAGGCTATCTTTCTCATCTCATCTAAAGCATTCAGTTGCAGGATTCTATCCTTTTGTGTCTCGGATATGTCCATCCCAAGATCTAATGTAGTCCTAAGAGTCTTATACTCAAATTCAATGAGCATCATGGCTATCTTCCCATACAATAATTCAAAAAGAGTGAAACCTATGGTTGTTTTCTAGGTGGTCGTATAGGCCCAGACAACTTCTGGTAGCCTATTTTCCTAGTCTTTCCTATGAATAGCCACTGTTTTGGTTAGGATTGCCTCAATTTCCCTATTGGTCACCTTAGATTAGTCATTGGCCTAAGGATGATAGGGGGTAGATTTCCCATGGCTCACATTATATTCATTGACTAGTGTTGTGACAAGGGTTGATGTAAATTGAGCCCCTTGATTAGTCACTATCTCCCTTGGGACCCCATAATGAGTGAAGATTTCCTAGCATGCTTCATTGCTTTAACCTCAACCCACTTGGTCACATAGTTAGTGCAAACCAAGATGTAGGATTTACCATTTGATGGAGGATCAATGGGACCTACAATATCCAATCCCCATTTATCAAATGGAGTGATGACTACCTGTGGGTAAAGAGGCATCTCATTAGATTTGGTTGGCTGACCCATCCTCTAACATATATCACACTTTCTTGTATACCTTCCTGCATCCTTATGAAGTGTGGGCCAGTAATATCCTATATTAAGAATCTTCATTGCTGTCCTCTTGGCTGAAAAATTCCTTCCATAGGGTTCATTATGACATTCATGCAATATACCATATGTCTCATCTTCCCTTACACACCTCCTCATGACATGGTTTGGTCTAGTGTAGAATAAACAACTCGCAATTCATGAGAAGGGGAAAGTTTTCTCAATGAGTACCCTTCTCTCTTTTGGAGAGAAATGACGAGGAAATATCCTTGTAACTAGGTAATTGGCTATGTTAGCATAACAAGGTGTATGCACATTGATGGAAAAGAAATGTTCATTAGCAAAAGAGTCATCAATGACTTGAGTGTCCTCTGATGTAGTCAATCTGGAAAGAAATTCTGCTACAACATTTTCCTTTCATGGTTTATCAACAATGGTGATGTCAAACTCCTGCATCAACACCAACCATCTTTGTTAGCCTTCCTGAAATCAAGGGATTATTCATGAGGTTCTTATGGCTGCATGGTTTGTATGAATGAAGATCTGATAGCTTGTTATGTAGTGCCTAAATTTGTTAAGGGCATAGATGACTGCCAACATTTCTTTTTCTATCACTATGTAATTGAATTCAACTCCTTGTAGGTTTTTGCTAACAAAATAGATAGTATTCTCAATTGCTACTTTTTGTCTCAATATAGATCCTATAGCATATTCTGATGCATTTATATGAATGTGAAAAGGAAGCTCCCAATTAGGGCCTTTGAGTATAGGAGCATGGGTTAAAGCTACTTTCAAATTAGAGAATGCTTTGTCACAGTCCTCTGTCCACTTGAATTTAACATCTTTAGTTAGAAGATTGTATAGTGGTGCTACCATTTTGCTGAAATATTTGATGAAATTCCTACAGTACCTTGCATGATCCAAGAAACTTCTAACATATTTTTGCTTTGCAGGAATAGGAAAATTGGTAATTACGTCAATATTGGCTGGGTCTACTTGAATTCCTTTTTGAGAAATGTAGTGTCCAAGGAATACTCCTTCATGCATCATCATGAAACACTTCTCACTGTTCAAGGAAAGATTATGGTCTTCACATCTTTATAAAACCTTCTTTAGATTCTCTAGTACTTCTACAAAATCAGCACCATAGGTAGTAAAATCATCCATATAAATCTCCATGCAATCATGTGAGATGTCTAAAAATATACTAATGACTTCCCTTTGAAAAGTTGTAGGTGCATTACACAACCTGAATGGAAGTATTGAGTAGGAATAAGTCCACCATGGATAGGTAAAGGTTGTCTTCTCTTGATCCTCAGGTGCAATTTGTATTTGATTATAGCCACTAAATCCATCTAGAAAAGAAAAATATTGCTTGCTTGCAAGGGACTCCAGTACTTGTTTTACTATGAAAGGAAGGGGAAAATGATCATTTTTGGTGGATGAGTTGAGTTTCTTGTAGTCAACATAAACTCTTCATTTACCTCCCTTTTTAGGGACAATCACCACTGGGGACACCCACTGGCTGTCTAAGATGGGGTACATAAATCTTGCATCCAATAATTTATGTAGTTCCCCTTTTACATATTTCCCTCAATGTAGGGTTGATTCTCCTTTGTGGCTGCCTCACTGGTCTGCAATCATCTCTAATATATATCCTATGAGTATAGAGCTTGGGGTCCAATCCCTTCATGTCATGGTAGTCCCATGCAAATGCATATTAATAGGTCTTCAATAGGTTTGTCAAGGATAACTGCTACTCTTGACTCAACTTGCTGTTAATATTCGTATGTTTTCCTTCTGACACTTGCACTTGTGTGGTTAACTCTATCATAGATGCTTCACTAATAATTGGAATTTTTAGTTCATGTGGCATTAATGTATGGAGCATATCAGTTGTTGTAGGAAGTTCAGTTGCAGGAAGGGTGGGCGAAAGTGTCTTCACTGGACCTGCAAAACCAGTTTCATGAGTAGATGAATCTTCATGCACCTGACAACAATTTTGAATTATGTGGGACAATGCTTCATCTTCTTCCTGAAGCTACATGAAAAAAAGTTTTCCTAACATCATGGGTTGTGCCATTGAATTGAATTTCTTGGCCTCTTCTCCAACATGTGGCCTTATGGTGTTATCCATGTCATGGGATGGTTGAGTAGGAGGGTAGAGAGCAAGATTTTTGGTGCTCTTCCCATCAGATCCAATGTAAGCATTTTTTGTGGCCAACCATGGCCTACCTAGAATAATGGGATGCCCGCCTAGTGTAGCTTTAGGAGAAAGGATCATAAAATTTTCTAGATACTCCCAAGAGTCTAGATTTACCACAAGGTCTTCTACTATACCATCAGGTTTAATAGTGGAACTATTAGCAAGCTGCAGGACAATAGGAGTAGGTCTCATGTTCGCAACATTTAGTTGCTACAGGATATCCTTAGTCATCACATTTATTGTTCCTCCCAAGTCAATTAGAGCATTCTTGATTTGGATTCCATTTATAATAACTCCTACTACAAGACTACTTGGGTCAGTGTACTTAGGAACTGTAACTTTTCCAAGCATGATATCTGCCAACTATCCTGCGACATGAACTGTGGTGGGGTCTTTCTTTTTCCTCCCTGGCTTTTTAAGGCATGCTTCCTTGATTTCATTTCCATATATAGGGACATCTCTTATGGTTTGAAACAAAGGTATCTTAACACATATGTGTTTCAGCTGATCCAAAATTTTAAAAGTTGTTTCCTTCTTCTCTTCCTTCTGTTTAGCAACCTCCAATCTTTGAGGAAATGGTTGATCTTGGGTAGTCTGTTGAACAGGAATTGTTTCAGGATTTTTGGGCACACTTAGCTGAATGGGGACATTTAGAGGATCCTCTTCTTCCATAGGAAGCTCGGTGATGATAGGAGTGGAAGGAGTTGGCAAAGTAGTTCCTGAATGCAAATGGATGTCACTCACACTCACAACATATACAGGGAATTGATTAGGATATGCAGAGTAGATTGGCTGCTACTGTGGTTTGTTATTTGGGTTAGGTGTGGGATGAGCTCGTAACTAAGTAGGTTTAGGTGTGCTTGAACTTGAACTAGTAGAAGGCATTATGGTAGGCTACTAAGGTTGTGAAGGTGGCTGCATGTAACTAGTTGTCTAGTTTGGCTATTGCTGTCCTCCCCTCCATTGGGATGTTTGTTGCCAGTTTCTTGGAGGTGGTTTCCAATTCCCTTGAGGTTGTTGCCACTAGGGTGGAGAGTTTTGGTAATTGGGCTAGGTATTTAGAGGGTTATTCCAAGGTTGTGGTGGATATCCTCCATAATTGGATGGATATGGGGATTTCGATTAGTTACCAAATACATAAGAATTGAAATAAGGCCCAACAAAAGATAATGGATATGGTGACATACCTTGTCTTGGGCCCATGGTCTCCTTTGTACAATGTAGTAGACTTTATCATCATCACCCTAGATTGGTTTGAACTCAGGTGAAATCTACTTGCTGTCAATGTTAGCTACGATTTTGCATTTGCAATCCTTCTTTTGTATGCAATGAGGGCAATATTTTGCCAACATTGCCTCAGCCTCCTCATGTTTCTTCTTTTCTTGAAGTGT
>VDFB02131191.1:0-46187 GCA_007258455.2 Sequoia sempervirens | reverse complement strand
AAAATATTCATTAAAAAATTATCAGAAAAATTATGCACCAACTAGATACTGTTAGCTAACTTCTGACCATAGCGATTTTAAAAATACTAAAAAAAAGGTCACCGTGCTCAGGGCCTACAAGAGTTGCTATGTTATGTTTTTCTGACAAAAACAACACCAATTTGTGTAGATCCCTTTGTTTAACCCCTTAATCTCAACCATTTTTAAAATAAATTAGTAGTTTAGAAAGTAGACTCAGAGCACTTTGATCCTTGTTTTTGGTCCATCTCAAAATTTTGAGGGTAACTATCCTCAATTTCACATCCAAGGTCATCATTTCTTGATTTCAGAAAAAAAGTGGCCACTTAAGCCCCCTTTTTGGGAACCATCTTGGTGCACTTACCCAAAAGAAAAAAGTTACTAACCTGTGTAAAGGGTGCTACTAGAAAATTGATGCATAGTTCTTCCATTTCTGGAAAGTGTTGCCAAAAGTTTGATATCATTGTTATCTACTAAGTCAAAGCTATAGCATTTGATATTTTTTAATGATTTCACTGCTACAAAGCATTTGTGAGAAACAAGAGAAAATTGAATAACCTCTTTGAGAGTGAGTCTTGTAAAAATATGAAAGAAAATCAGCTCTTCTAGAAGGTCCATGGATTGCAAGTCGGAGGCTTGTAAATGCGAACTTGATTAGATGTATATGAATAGGATGTCATAATTGGAATTTATAATAATAGTGTTTGCTTTATTGTATTTATTGTTAAGGGATGCAATTTCAACGAGAAATAAATACTAATGAATTGGAAGACATAAGGTATTGGTTTAATTATGTATATTTTTAGTGCAAAATGTATAGCGGAAAAAATTGAATTTAGGTACTTAGCCATTGACATAAGTTGAAGTTTCAGCAAGTAGAGGAATTGACATAGTTGTAGGAAAGAAGATTGATTATTAATAGAGGACGAGATGACACATTTCTTGATTAATATCATTGTTGTCAAAATTTGTGTGTTTTCGAACAAGTGCATAGTAAATAACCATCAAATCAAAAAAGGCAAGTGGACATTGGCTCAAGGTGCAATTAATTAAAGAATAGGAAAATGATCAAATCAATGTATCAAATTGTATCGCATGTACAGTATGATGTAGATGTGTTTGGTTTATGGTAATAAATTACTACACATTTGTTGTTGGTATTATATCAAGTTATATTCATTCGTTTGTGTCTTGTTTTCTTGTAGTGGTGTGTAGGGCTTACACATGTCTACTTGGCTTCTTTCAATTCATTTTATAAATGACTATTAATTATATTACGATGTAGTTAATATAGTATATTATTTTTTTCAATAAAAAGAAGTGATTGAACTAATGTAGTGATATGTTCTAATAATCAATTACGGTTACTAATTCTGCTAGCAGTTAGTGTTATGCTTGTAATTATTTATAATATATCATGATAGCATTGAATCATTCATTTTGATATTTGTAAACATGACATTGAAATATTTTTTCTCGACATTGGATTAATAATCATAAAAAGAGTAGAATACAAAAATATATAACATTTTTCATCGTCATTGTATATGGGCTTCATGAAAAAATAAAGAGAATAGTTTCAACAACAATACAAAATCAACTTCTTTAGTTAAGCATCTTTCAATTACAATAGTCGTGCAAAGACTGCATACTTACATTAGAAAAAATCATTGAGAATCAGATTATTGTGGTTTTGACCGTAATAACTAGAGATGAGTAGTGAAAAGCAAAAAACAAAAGTTAAGAATGAGCAGTATTGGTCAGCTACTTAACTTTGCAATAAAACTTGGCTAAATTGACTACTTCAACAAAATGTTTCAACTATAAAAAATTATTGTCATGCTCAATACCTACCCACTACCTAAGGAAATTCCTACCCTGACTTGACCATCAACGATGTCGTGCTAGTTCTTTTGTATCCAAATTCAGAAGGAACGGTTGTCTCTTAACTAATGCATTTGACTGCAACAATTTGGGTAGGTCTCTTGGATAAGGAATATCAATATCAGGACTTTCCAACACAATGATATTGATATCATCAAGGAGAACATCTTGCTTGAACACTTCACAAAGTAATAATAGTGTGTCAACCTTTAGCTCTTGGAGGTCGAGGAGAGAGGCTAGAAAGCGGGAGGAAATGTCTATGTTTACTCTATATTTGTCAACTGATGCTAGGAACTAGCGACCCAGGATATGAATTTGTATAGCTTCAAAAGCAAGCTTGTTATTGATCCTAAAAATCATCTTGAGCCTATGGTAAGTGATCTGACTGAGGAAAGCAACTTGTCTTTTGTTGGATCTTAATTGAATTGAAGTCTCCATGAGAAGAGTATGAAAATGAGGAGAATTTTTCAGTATATAGGGAAAGGAAAGGGACTGGCATGAGAGAATAGTAACAAGCAAAGAGGATTTATAATTGCAAAGTGTTCAGAAGTGTTATTGAATACCAGAGACAATACCACTAGTCTAGGATATGTGCTATAAAGACAACGATGCTGCATTAACTTTACTTCTTTTTTATAAAAAAGGGGGTGAAAATTTATTGAAAGAATAATAAAGAATTACATAAAAGGGGCCATGAAGCCCTAAAAATTCAAAGAAATATCAAAGTTAGGGCCTATGGAGAAATTATAGGTATTCTAAAGGCCACCACACTAGCCATCCTCCCAACACCAAAGAGCATACAAACAGACCAACCTAGCACAATTAATCATTTTGATCCTCATGAAGAAACTAAGCAAGTTGCTAAAATTTTTGTTGGTCAAGCTGACTCCAACCCCAAAGAGACCAAGCTCCCATCTCATTAGAAGCCCATTTAGTGAGATAATCAACCACTTTGTTCCACTCCCTTGGAATATGCACAAAGGAAATAGAAACAAAATTTGAGGCCAGATTGAGAATTTGTCTAGCAATCACACCTAATCTCTAGGAAGAGTTCTAGAAGTCCTAATTGTTTAACAGAGAAACAAGAATCATTGAATCCATCTTGTAGATCACCTTCCTCCATCCCAACTCACAAGATTTCTCCAATGCCTTGAGAATAGCCTAGGCGTCCATTTCATTATTAGAGTGCACTCTCATATAAATGGAGAAGAAAAATTGAGCACAACCCTGAAGGGTCATAGCTAATTTTATTTGTTGGGATATTTATTTGACAAAATAATATGATATAAAGATGAACATTAAAAATTTAATAATATTTTTGCTTATGGAATGTTAATAAACATTAAGTATTGATTATGTGGAAAAGTATTGTAATAAAGGTTGTTTTAATTATAAAATAGTTTAGCAATTAGAGTAATAAGTAAAGTAACTCAAATAATTGTACTTAGTGGTTATTATGGGGAAATTGTATAGTTCCTATTATTATTGGTTTCATTTTCAAGAAATATGAAGGGTTGGAAAACGAGGGAAGTGTTGTAATTAATTGAAACAAATTCTTGGAAAGGAGGGGAGTGAGAGGGAAGAGGTAGCAAAAAGGGATTGGAATCTGGAAAAAAAGAAGGTAAGATATCTGTTGCTATGTTAATGTTTTTCGCAGGTTGATAGTGGATTAAAAATGATTTAGTATGATATTAACATCTTGTTCTATGTGCCGGTATTGGCATGGTGTGATGGTTTATAGGTGGCATTGTTGTTCTTGCCACCAAGGTTCAAACCCCGTTGGGTTGGTATTGTTGAATGGTTGTATCCAGTTCAAAGCTCCGGTCAAAAGCATTTACCCCTTGAATAAAAGAACATCCTATTATGTGTGCTTGCCATTAATTTTCTCTGTGTAAGCCAAATAAAAATTTGCTCTATGTGAGCTTAAGGATGAAATTGTAGCTATGTGTGAGCCAATGTTATAATTGGGGGTGGCTGGGTGGAGAGTAGAAAGATAGTTTTATTTAGTTATACATATTATATTTATATTTATACATATTTTTGATCTTCACTGTTGATTTGTTGATGATTCGAGTTGTTGTAGAAATAAAAGCCTTCAGACCTAGGTAGTTGTAAATAGTGGTTATATAGAGCAATATGGTGAATAAATTATGTCATTTCAAATTTGAAGGAAGATTATATCAATAATGAGCAATTTCTGGATGTGATTGACCTTGTGGTTGTAGATCGAAAAAAAAATCCAGGTGAGTAGTTTTAGAGAATGAACCTATTTACTGTGTTGTGAAGTTTAGTTTTGTTGAGCAAATGATTCTTTTAGTAAGTAGATCTAAATAAGGATTGTTTTGAGTAAGACTTTTGAGCAAGTAAATATTTTAAAAATTTCTCTATCATTTTGAGTAAAAGATAGAAGAATATTTGTTTTGTGGCAGTCAAGAATTTGTATAACATATATGACATTTTGTTATAATAGGGGCGATTTAAAATAGTAGTTTTCTTCTTATTAGAAAATAATATCTTCAGTCCTGTTTAGATTATAGAAATCATTATGATTAGATATGATTATAATTTTGTTCAGGTTAAGAGGGGAGGTATTTTGTAATAAGAGATTTTTCCAAAACCATTCTTTTTAGCGACATCATCTGTATATATTAGAAAATTGTTTAATAGAAATATTTTTAAGATCTTAAAAGCCAAAAAAATCATTTGAATCTTATTAGAAACTATTTTTCCTTAGATCCTTAAGCATCAAACCTCTTGTGTGGGTCTTGCTTCTATATTAAGCTTTAAATCTAAAAGCAATAAAAGCTAACTTTGTTCTTGCAGAGTCACCAGAATGGAATTATGGTTACGTGTGGATGTTTACTTGATTAGATAATAGTGTTGATCTTTGGATGGGGAAATGAAAGTGAAGCCATAGCTTGTTTGGTATTGAACATAGATTTAAATTAAGCAATGTATCATTATAGACCGATGTGTACTCTACAAGTATATAATGTTTAGATTATTTATTTCTTTCTAAATTTTCTTTAAAAAAATTGCATTCTAACAAACAAAATTTATTTGTGTGAATATCAGATTTTCATTTTGATCATATTCTCTCAACATTTAATGCAAGTATTCATTTTTCAATTTTATATTACTATTAATATGATTTTTTGTGAGTAGGCATTACAAACCTGGGCTGCTAGTGTGTCCCACACCACCAATGCTAGCAACACTTGGGTTACCATGAGCAAAACCATCTGTGTTTATTTTATAGACACCAATCGAGGGTGAACACCACTTACCCACACAATTCACCTTGGAACCACGCCAAAGATATGCCTTAGGGGCCCTAGAAAGCTCCAAAAGGGAAAATAATTTAGAATCATTAGAGGTCAAAGGCTCCTCCGAGTTGAACTTAGCCTCTATAGTGTTGCACAGATGGTTGTCCTTGCACCAAAAGATCGACCTGTTAATGCCAGATACAATCACCAGAGTTAATGAATCCACGGGAAGTGATTAAGCCATGTCACAAACTCGAGCATTGTGTTGTACAACACAAGGAGACAAAGGGCGCACACCTTGCAAAAATCCCCCTCAATGCAAGAAAGGGGTTTGAACCTGTGGCAAAGGCTCTTTAATACCAATTGTTGCACAGATGGTTGTTGTTGCACCAAAAGATCAACCTGTTAATGCCTAATACAACTGCCAAAGTTAATGATTCCACAGGAGGCCGTTAAGCCATGCCACAAACTCAAGCGTTGTGTTACACAACACAAGGAGACCAAGGGTGCACACCTTGCAACATATAGTCTCTTTGAGCATACTTTTAATCTTAAACTAGGTCTAAAGGGTAACCTACCTATGATCCTAAAAAAATGCCTATTTCTCTCCAACCAAATTTGCTAGATAATTAGGGAAGGACACAAATCCCAAGCAACCACCAAGAAGGATGCAAAAGCTGGAGGGAGGTCCAATTTCATCCAAAGATCATACAAATATGAGGCCTGAACAAATGATCTCTTTCACAAATGTCACCACAATCCCCAAACTTTAGACAAAAAAGAGGACTAGAAGAAAAGGTGGCTAGAATTCTCCTCACTGTTTCCATAAAAAAGCAATCGAAGGGCCACAAATCCCATTTTCATGATGTTCTCCCAAGTAAGGCATTTATTCAAAATCAAAATCCACATAAATAGATTACACTTGGGCCAACCATTCTTGTTCCATATATGTTTCCACTGGGGACTCTCCTCCAAGTCACAATGTCGACCAAGCAAAGTAGTGTAACCTTGAGCCACCGTGTACCTCTCCTTAGGGTCATTACCCCAAACCAAACAATCCTACACCTCCAAAGAACTACAAGGGTTATCGAAAAGGATCGAAGCCAAGGAGTTCCTCTCCTCTAAAGAGACCCCACCAGGCCAAGTAATAGGGTGACGCCACTGATACACCAAAGAAGCCCCCAAAGAGGAAGAGATCTTAAAGCTATCAACATATGACCAACCAACCTCCACAAAAAGATTCACTTAAAGCCTAAAAATGAGGGTGAGATGAAAGGATGGGCGAATGACCATCCCAATAATTAGACCAAAAGTGAGCCAAATTACCTTTATTAATGATCCAAAAGAGACCCTCCTTGATGAGGGTGGAACCTTGTTTCATAGTATTCTAGATCATCATGGATCCCTTACCATTTAATTCCATAAGAGGATGTCCTCATTAGCCACTCCACCAAGATATTTTTAATTCATAATATGATCCCAAGGCTGATAAGAAAGAGTGCGCCACCTCCAATATAATTTCGCAGCAAGAGCTAGACTATTGTGCCCTGATTATCTAAGACCCAAACCACCATACTCCTTGGGTTTACACACCTGGTCCCAACTCACCAAGCTCCACTTTTGATGCTCAATATTTCCAACCCATAAGAATTTCCTAGAGAGAGAATCATATTCCTTAAGAAAACCCTTAGGAGCAGATAAAGCCATGAACCTGTATAGAGAGAGAGCCTGCAAGACATATTTTAAAAGAGTCAACTTTCCAACAAAGGATAACCATCAAAAAGTACAGTGATTGACTTTTGATCAGAATTTGTCCAAGATTTGTTGTCACTGCCTCTTATTCATATTTCCCACACAAAGTGGAATGCCCACATAATCCATAGGAAGGCTACTAATATGAAAATGAAGAATGTGGGAAATCTTGTTTTGGATTAGCTTATGAGTATTGAAGAAAATGATGCTAGACTTTTTCTCATTAATCTTTTGACCAAAAGCAACCATATAAATATCAAGAACCTTCTTGAAATTAGTTGCCTCATCAATTCTTGCCAACCCCATCAAAGCAATATCATCCACAAACTGAAGGTGAGTTCCAAGGGAGTCTAATCTTTGGTTCAAGCTCCAACCTTTGATAAGATCACCATCCTTATGTTGCCTTAGCAATCTACCAAGACCCTCATCCAATAGAATAAAAAAGATACAGAGATAAAGGATCACCTTGCCTAAGTCCCCTTGAAGCAAAAAAGGTAGAGGAAGGTGATCCATTAATCAAAACAAAGGAGGATGTGGTCACACAACTCATAACCCAAGAAATCCAATTAGGATGAAACCCAAAGGCCATCAACACACGCTAGAGAAAGGACCACTAGACCATGTCATAAGCTTTATACATATCCAAGTTTATGAACATTGATTTCTCCTTAGAAGAGGACATGGAATGCACAACTTCCATCGCCACCATAATCCCATCCATAATTTAACGATCTTTGAAAAAACCCCTTGCTCCACTAGATCAAGGAAGCCAAACAAGTTTTCAACCTTTTCGTAATCAACTTAGTAATAATTTTAAACAAAATATTACATAAAAAAATAGGCCTAAAAGAGTCAAAGGAGTTGGCTCCATCTTTTTTAGGAATGAGAGAAAGAAAGGTTAAGTTAAAAGGCTTGAGCATTTGCTTATTAGTTTGAGAATCTCTAACCACCTCTAGCAAATAAAATTTTAGGATATCTCATAACTCCTGGAAAAACTCAATTAGAAAGCCATCAGGACTAGGAAATTTAACTTTCTTCATCTAGAAAACAATGCTCTCAACCTCCTCTAAAGAAATGAGCTTTAGAAGTAAATTATTCATCTCCCTGGAAACAACCGAAGGAATACAATCAAGGAAAATATCCTCCTCATCCACTGGCATCGGGTTAACCTATGTGAAAAGGGAAGAAAAGAGTCTCACAGCTTCCTCGGAAATGGCCTAATAAGAAGAGAGAAGATCTCCTTGCCTAGAAATAATAGAAGTCACCAAATTACCATACCTTCTCTCTTTGACAGAATTATGAAAAAAATCAGTGTGCTTGTCCCCCTCCTAAATCCTTAGTCAATGCGAGCCTTTTGTTTCCAAAATATTTCCTCTTGTAAGTCCCATTCAGCTAAATCTCAGGAAAGTCTAACTAGTCTCTTCCTGGAGAAGATCCACTATCATTCCCTCTTCCTTAATTATGAAAGTGATGCTATCCAAATGAGCCCGAACTCACTTTTTCTCAAAGAAAATATTCCCATAAGAAGCTCTATTCCATTTTTTAAGCTTGTACTTAACAAAATGAAGCCTCTTGAAAAAGGAAAACATGACAATACCAAATGTGGGCTTCCCTTCAGACCACCATCCCTCAACCAATTGGTGTAGACTAGGATCACAAAATCACATAAGCTTTAATTTAAAAGGAGGGTTTTTGGACATAGAAAACTAAAGGGGTGAGAATTTGATAGGCCAATGATCCAATCCTTTTCATCCCAAAATTTTAGAAGAACAAGCCCAACAATCTCCAAGCCAATGGTATGAGACCAGGAATCTGTCAAGCCTCTTAGAAATAGAACCTTTCCCACATCTTCTGTTATGCCAAGTAAAAGTACCATTGATAGGCTTCACATCCACCAACTTGAGAGAAGAGATATTATCACGCATCAAGGTTGAAGCAAAACCCAAACGTCCTACTCCCCCATATTTTTCATCCAGGAAACAAATAGAATTGAAATTTCCTATAAGAATCCAAGGACAAAAAGGTGCCAAAGATCTAATGAATCTAACATGAGACCATAGTATTTTCTTACCTAGAAGATCATTAGGTGCATAAACATTGGAGAAAAGAGAAACCACTCTATAATTAAAATAGGACGCAAGAACTGAAAGGGAATTCCTACAAGCCACTCACCAAAGAGGAGTTATCTTACAAGGATTCCAAAGGCAAGCAACACCCCTAACCGATCTGTAGGCTCCAACGCATTGAAATAGACCTCTCCTCCAAACTTTGGAAGAAACATCAGTCATTTCATCCACAAAAAAATTAGTTTCTTGGATAAAAATAATATCAAGATTGTGATCACGAATTAAATCACGGGTAGCCTTTTATCTAGGGATGCTACCTAGACCCTTACATTCCATAAGAACACAATCATTTGTGGGATGAAGCAAAGTGAGATTCTACAGTCTTAGCAATACTTGATTCCACTAGGACTCACCCATTATCTTCATATTTTCCATATCCTTTTTCCTACCCACCCTGCCCAACTTATCCACCACTCCCTTCTTTAAGCTTATTTGAGTTATTCCTAGTTGGGGCATATTTTTATTTTTACCATCTTCCTTTTCTCTAGAGTTTGTAGCTAGATCAGTATTTACCTCATTGTCTTCAAGTTACAAAGGGTTCTCGCATAGGGGGTTAGCCACCATAACAACCCCTAGGACATCACCAAGCCCTTGAGCATCCTCAAATGTCTCAATAGTATTTGGTGACTTTGAACTACCATCCTTTAAAGTCTCAAATGCAACTACTCCATTAATAGGAATATGGGACATATGAGAAGATGGGTCCAAACCTTGTGTATCTTGACCCTCAAGAGAATGATCATGCTCCATTGAATCCAAGTCTTCAAAATTTTTGAGGACATCAAATTTGCTATCAAAACCTCCTTTATGCACAACCTTGTTTTGTCGAGTTGCCCCCTAGCCTTGGACTGGCCTTTCATATGAATAAACCCCTTTGAATATGTTCCCTCATTTTGAATTGGGGCTTTACCCTACTTTAGATTCAAAAATATATTGCTCAAGTTGAGATTGTTGTGCACCACCTCCCGATTTGGGGCAATTTCCTTGTAAGTGTCCATACTCATGAAAAAATCTACAATGAAAAGGAAAAGCCTCATAATCTACCTACCTATTGAATCCAACTCATACCTCCCAATTTAATCTCAACAGATTCATGCAACAAAATGTTTAGATTAATTTCCACACAAATCTGAGCAAAGGAGGTCACCCTACAATCAAGGGTTTGGTGAGAGGGGTCCAAGGGTTTCCCCAAAGTTGCAGCAATAGAATCCATAACATCTTTCCACCAAAACTCTATTCGAAGTCGAGGTAATTAGACCCATACAAGGATCTTTGACGGAAGCTCTTATGATGGTTCAAACTCCAAATGCCATGGTTTAATACAGAGCCTAACCTAATTATGGAAATAAGGGCCGCCTTCAAAAATGATATGTCAATCTACAAGCCTAGAAAAAAAAATAACGATTCGCTCCAAGGATAATCTCCATATCTCCCTCTAGCCTCCAGTTTCTCTGAGTCCATGCCTCCAAAAATGACAATGAAATTGGAACTCCCATGAAATTGAAAATTAAAGCATGCTCTGCTAAGTACATGACATCTTCTGCAACAACCTTAAGATTGATTGCCACAATCGTGCGATCCTTGCTCCTTTCCAAGCAACCAATTGGTTTTGATTTCATTTTTGAAGGATGATTATTCCATGACTCCTCTGTAACATGTAAAAGGAAATTAATACATCTTCATCAGGGAGCATCTCCATGCCCTGATGAAGATGAATCCCCATTCAAAGTAGTAGTTTTAAAGGACATCCGAGAGGGATCCCCAAGACCCTCAGAGGGTGCCATGGAAAGCACAATCACACTGCACTAAACACAAAATCACAAAATAGGTATAAAACTAAAAACTAGGATAACCTATGATTGAAACTACAAAAATAACAAAATGCAGCCCTGCATGAAGATGCCCCACCCACTCCATGAAAAAACATACACAACGGGGGACAACATAGCCCCCCACATACAGAATGAGCAAAGCAGACCGCTTAGAACTCCATGTCCTGCACCACTTCAAACCCCACTATCACCAACATCAAACCATATTTTTCTGCGTTAGCTTTAATTATTTGCATGCATTGAATCTATTGCATTGGGACTATGAAATGATAGGTGACTATAGGGCATTAAATCACTCGCAAAAGATCAAATATAGTTAGGTTTGTGTGGAGAAATAATTTATGGGTTGAAGTACTGTACTAATACTTGACCATACATAATAATTGGTTCTAGTTTATTTTTTCAAATTTATGTAGCATTCATAGCTTTTTGCTAATGAGGTGGTATACTTCCTTGCGTATAGGTGATAGGTGTCATCATGTTGCGAAGTTGGCATAGAATCAGGTCTTACTTTACCTTGCAAAGTGTGTAGTACTGATGCTTGTGTCAATTTCTTTGCATCTAATGTTATTAATAGACACATAGTTTTCTATCACCGTAATTCTTTAATCCATTTTAGGTGCAAGTCCTAGTTATTAATCAAGACGAATGGGAAAATATTTAATTATTAATTTTAATATGCTCAAATATATTATTGAATTATTATTAGTTACTAGAATATTTATAATATTCTATAAAAATTGTTCATATTAATTAACATTTACTAAATATAATATATCTAGTACTAGCTAAAGTTTGAATAATTTTCAAAGTTTAAATAATTACATAAGCTTACATGTATTAATATATACTATATTATTTAAGCTTAGATTTATATATTAAAATATTATTGTAAAAAATTAGAAAGTTAGACATATAATCTAATTTCATATCATCAACCATTAGAAAAAGGTTCTACATAATAAATTCGATATGATGCGATTAATATAACAACAAATTATATATCAAGTATGTATATATATATATATATATATATATATATATATATATATAAGGTTTTTGAAGTAAAAAATACAATATTACTTAAAACTCAAAGATTTTTGTTATAATGAAATTGCATTAAGGTTGCAACACTTCCCCCGTGTTCGTAAACTATCGCTTAGCAAAGTTTGCTTTTGTGTCCAAAGCATGAAATCGTCTACCAAAATAGTTGCGGTGAAATCAAATACTTTGAAAATATTTCAAAAGAAAATAATAACTTAATACAAAAAAAAAAAATGTATCAGTAGTGGGATTGTAGAACTCTAATCATAATATGTGGTACAAAGCTGCAATAATATGAAAGAATAATAATAATAAATATTTAAATCTGACAAAAAATATTTGATTTAGATTTATTCATTTGGTAGCAATACAATATATCAGTGTACTATTATCATAACAAGACAATTTACTATAAGCTAAATCTAAATGCTTAAGCTGTTCATCTAGCTTAACTAGTCCCCATTCCCTTTTGTGCTTCTGCAGAATTGTGGAAGATAGATAAGTGTCACAAGCAAGGGAAATTTATGAAATATGCTAAGCGATATACAATGCATAGTTGCTAAGGGATTACCAAAGTGATAAAAAGTGGTAGGTCTCCATTGCATCGGTCAATGCCTTTAGAGTGCATTTTTCTAAAGTTGTGGATTTATCAATTGCACATGTTTAGTTTAATAATAATTAGTTAGATAATTAGTATCCATTTTTAGTATCAAATTTCTTCATATTGAAAATTTTTGGTAGTTACTTATTTAAAGATCAATGTTTATGGAATAGTAAATTATGATTAATTATAGACAAAAAATTATTTAGATTTGAAAATTAATTATTTTGACTTCATCTCTCAGTAGTTATTTCCACCACTTGAGGAATCATAAAGAGGAGAAGAGAATTGTTTTTGTGGGATTGGTGTGTGTAGTATATATTAGGAATATGTATTTGGTATAAGTTTTATATGGATAATGGTGACAATGTTATAGTTTGTTGATAGTGGGAAACGTAATGAGTATATGAAGCATTGTGAGGTGACGTTATCTAATTACTACCATAACATTACGTAATAATAATAAGCATATGTTTTGTCATGTGCATAAGTTCTAACGAGCAGTACTACAAAGGTTTATAGATCTTAATTTTAGGAAATTTACTATATTTTAGTGGATTGATTAGATGGAATTAGGGCCATGTATCACATATGTTTAAATATGATTGTGTAATTGCATAAACATGGTCTATGGTGTGCTATGCAAGTTGCAGAATTAGGTTTTTACACCAAGGAGCTGACTTGTGTGTAGATGGTGCCACTTTCTTTAATTTCATTAGTAATTGTTAACATTTGAGAGTTTTAGTTCAAGCAATTTTTTTCTTGTTTCTGTGTTGGAGGCAATTCACTGGTAAGGACCTGTAGATAGCTTTTAGGTTGTTTTTATGCAAGAATTTTTGGTTTTGTTGTTTTGTTTGATTATTTTCATTGCAAGTTTCTTTTCAAGTATTGGTTATCAAATATTATATGTAGATTCTTGGAAAAGGTTGGTAGCCTTACAGTTTGATCAAATGTAGATCTAGGTTAATTATTAGGGTTTGATAGGGATAATGAAAGTGTGAAATAGTGTTCCTGGCCTGTCATGTAGAAGAGTCTAGTATTCAAGTATCTATTGTTGAAGAAGTGATTGTAGTGCTCTGTGAGCTCGATAAATTAAATTTGTATCTGCTGTAATTAATGGTGTCTTTAGTATGCAAGAACAAGCAAAGGAAAAGTTAACAACATGAAGCATCAATACACAGTTTATTATCCTGCTTCCAAAATCTCTTCACCTTATGTAGAGATTGGAGATACAAAGTTAGGAGACATATATATTAATGAGTTGTGAGATAGAGTTGGGTATGTAACAAGTAGATCAATAATGACCACTTCTTTGGTGAATTCAGGACTAGTAGAGACAACAACAATTCCAATTTTAGTCTAGTGCCCTGAATTGGTGTTAGCTTGTGCTAAGTTCTATGACAACAAGAGTAGGAAAATAGAAGGAGGATCTAGTGAAACAGTGCCAAATTTAAGTGCAAAGACAATTGAAAGGGTTCTTGGAATACCTTCATGTGCAAAATATGAAGAAATTGACCTTAAAATGGGATTAGCTTAATTCATGAACAATAATAGCACACACCTTAAATTCATGAACAATCAACTTTTGCTTAATCCTAGAAAAGTAGTGCTTAAAATTGCAAAATTACAACAAAGAACTAAATTTTGAGAGGATATTAAAGACTATAGCACATTGTTGAAGAGGGTGTATGGTTATTCTCATAGGAAAAAGTTTGAACCATGGATGTGCCTGTATATTTTGACAATAGTTGAAGGTAAGAAAATTGAATAGATAGGTATAATTAGCAATAGCCTACATAAATAGCTAAAGGAAGTGTTGAATAACAAAAAAAAAATGTACATGACTTCTTTTTTGGTATATTTGTTGGCTTCCCAACAATTGTTTCTTGACCTGTCAATTGCAAGGGGGTGGAATAGAATTATATGAACACTATCCATAATTAGAGTTGAATGTTAGTAAAAAGAATTATTACATAGTGAATGATGCATTTCTGTATGCGATTATCTAAGGATTACAAGGTGACTATGCCAAGAGAATGTCAATAGAGGCAATGCAAGAATTGAAGAACTGGGGTAATTGGTATATTTGATTTAAAATATTTTCTTATATCGGAGTAGAAGGTTTTCATAGAGCTCCACTAAAGCTACCCAGATATCCATTAGATAGAATACTTCTAATGGAAGTATGCAGGCAAGTGAGTGAGGTTCATAAATTGATTGGCAGGAGACATAAATCACTTTACTCTTTCCCCATTAAGATCGGTGTATATTCCTATACTAGTGTACATAATGCAAAGAGTGTGGATATTGAGTTGAACTTGTATACAATAAACCAAGAGGTAGATTTAATCTAATAAACAAAATTAGTAGGGTTATTGGTTCATTCTATAAACATAAACCCACAATGGAGGATCACTAGTGCAATTGCTAGAATGAATATGCAATAAAAATCAAATATTTTTGTAGGTTGAAAATAGAGATGATTAGAAATTGCAATGTTGGTAAGCTATTGAAAGAATTAAAGGACAATGGCAAAGTTTTGGATCTAAATTATTATATCGAGGATGTATCTAAGAAACCAATTTATAATGTTGATTGCTCTATTACAGAGAATAGCAGGTAGAGTTCTGGAACTATCCAAGAGGTGGATGCAATTCTCTTTTACAATGATGAAATTTCCAGAAGCTATAGGGAAGGAAGAAAAAGAAAATAAGAGCAAATTTCAATTGTGTTATGCTATGGATAACAAAAATAGTGTGTGTACGTAGTGCATCAGTAGAGAAAAAGAGGGAATAGCCAATCATATTGGAAATAAATGAAGGGGAGGGTGAGGAAGAGTTTCATCTACAAAGAAGAAAGAGAACAAGAATTTTTTCTCAAAGTATTTAGTTTTCAGTTGTTCCATTTGCAAAGTCTTGTTCAGTTGGTGAGTCTTGTTTTTACAATGGTGTTTGCAAATTGTTTGTTATTGTTATTTATAATTTCTCTATTTTTTATGAATTTTTTTCTTTGAAATTATTTATTCTATTGTTTGGGCTGTAGGCGAGATTGGAACCTCTGAAGTTCTTGAGCAAGGACAAAGCTACATAGAAAAGGAAGCAACTTTAGAGAATAAATCTAGCGAGACAAAATTTAGAATTAATAACACAAATCCGACAATAGAAATAGATGTAGTGGAGGACAAGGGATTTTAGGTTTTAGGTAACATACAAGCAATGGTTTTGTTTGAGTATAAAAGAAATTCTAGCTATCTAGGATAGTTGACATAGGCTATTGAAAAAAAGAGAATTATATGTGTTGGAGAAGAGACTAGATATTGGTATTGCTACTACGAGATTAGAAACGAAAAGAGCAAGATTGAAAAAATCAAGAAGGTTGTCAAGTATTAGAATAAACAAGGAAGTAAAGAGGATAGAAAAAAATTCTATCCCAAAAGTGGAAAAGGCTAAGTGTGAAATGATGACTGAAGATTATCAATTGGAAAAATTGAATTTGAGAAGTCAAACAAGAGGATAGGAAAAATAGTTATTGCAAAATGTCATATCTGTTATTCTAAAAAGAATGGAAAAGATGAAAAGACAAAGAAAGAGGTAAGGCATCGGATGTTGGAGTTGTCAACATTTCTAAATGACTGTGAAGGAGTGGCATCTATTATTAACAATATGGAAATTGAAATTGCAAAATTGAAAGAAGAAAATAGGACATTGCGTGATAATTGCAGACATGGAGGACGATTGCTTAAGTTGGGGAAGATATATTGTGTCAAGAGACAGATATGCTAAAATTTTAGATTAAGAAGCTGAAAGAAGAGATTGTAAAAATAAGAGAGGCAGATAAAAGTAGAGAATGTAATAGAAGTGAAAAAAGTTGTGATATTGTTCAAAAAATGTTACGATATAGATTAATTTGTATTCTTAGAAAATATTGAAGGAGTATGGGAGAGTTACAAACAATTAAGCGATGGATTAGCAAATCATATAGCAACAGGAAATAGGTTAAAGTGTCTACATCTAAATTGGTCTAGGCAGATAGGTATGTTGAAACTAGTTCAAAGCATGGAAATTTGGATGGTGATAGAGTTTGAGATGTATCATATATTGTTGAAAGCTTTAATTTATTAAAAATTATTCTACAATATCATAACAAATTTTAGAAATGGATGTCTTATCAGCTAAATGCGTTTGAAGAGATGGAAGTATCTATTATGCCTCCAATAAGGACAACCAATGGAAACTTGAAAACATGTTATGAGTGGAGGTTTTATTTCTACAAAATAATTGGTTCGATGATTAGGGAAATCAATACTGATAAGAATTTGGATATGGATATCTTGAATGATAGTGTGGGTAGTCTTTGCAAGGTTGAATATGGCATGAGTGCATTTAATGTTATAGTACATAAATTGATAGGTGAGGGTTATATGATTCATATGATAAAAGAGTCAATTTTTGGATGGGAGATGAGAATTGCAAAGCCTTGTGTTAGAGTAGAAAGAGTTGTTATTGATATGAAAACTATGCACAATCTATATTATAAATAAAATTTTATATGAAATTACAATAAATGTTTTCTTTTGACAATTTCTATTTACTGTATACAAAAACAAAGAAGCCTACCTTGAGATTTGAGTAGCTTGTGTAGGTATGCGGTCTGGTAAATCTAATCTAGAGATATTCACAAATTGTATATTGTTGTAATAATACTCACACAATTGTACCATTTTGTTTTGTAACAACATTATACTTTGTGAATGTCTCTAAACGAGATATGCTGATGACAATGTTTAAAGATGTTGACGAAGACATTTTGGGTTTTTTTGTAACCTATTTGCTATATGAAAATGACTATTGATAATGGATTTGTAGTTTTTTTTATCAATGTGGCACTTACAGTAGGTTTATTTTAATTAGGTCATTTTTTTATGGATAAGTGTGTCAACCATTGCTAGTATAATTATTTTAGATTGTGTGTGTTAGTAAATCTGGTCTTAGTAAATCTGAAGGGTGGATATGGACATTGAAACATCTGATCTAAAGATATCATGAAATTCACATAATTAGTAAGTTAGTAGACTTCAACATAGTTATTTTAATAGTATTCTTGGGTTTTTGTCATTGGCCATAATTAAAATAATACAAAGGATGGAGAAGGGATATTTATAGACAAGTGTCGCTAATAATAGTAAAAAGCATGAATAGGCAAGATAGCTAATAGTAGTAACTGGATTTTTTATAGACAATATGGTTAATAATAATAAGAAACATAAATACAAAAGATAACTATTGGAAAGGATAAATATTTGGTTTATGGAATACTTTTGTTAAAAGAAAATAGAGAAGTATTTGGAAATCATAATTAAAGAGATACAAAGGTACAAACATAGATACCAAAATTGTTGCAAGGATGAATGAGTATGGTGGTGTTGTCATTTATGTCAACACTGTATAGGTTGTTGCAGAGAAAGGAATCAAGTGGTTGCAAGTTGTGAGTATGTGGAGCTATCTTTATGGTGTTGTAGGTATGCTGATATGATGAGTTACCAAGTGCTTTTGAGAAAATTAATAAATAATGAAGATAGACTTGCGTGTGTGTTCAAAATGTGCTTCGACTTGTGCTCCACATTTCTTATGTGTTGAACCTATGCTTGTGTAGATATGAAGTGTTGTTTAAGGGCATCCTTGGGTGATATATCCTGGATTATAGCTTCTAGTTTGATGAAGAGTGAAAGTTGTCTTCACCGGTTTGTGAATTGGCCTGGCAGAGTTGTTTGTCTATGGACTAGGAGAAATGTTTTTGCTCCACAGCCCTCCAATGGTTTGTTTTTGGTCTTGTGGATTTAGAAGAAGGCTTGTAATGATGTTATATGTGTTCTGTCAAAGGTGTTCATGATTTGGTGCTCCTGAAGACTTGTTTCAAAAATGTTGTGTGTGTCTATACATTCTGGATGGACTGGTGGAAAGTGTTCTGCATATGAAAGTTGTTGCATTTGTTGTAGATGAATCTGAAGGAATTTAAGATGTGTTCCAGTGTATGGTGAAGCATGTTGTGTGTTTTGCATGTTATTTTCTTGTTGCAGAAGCATGTACTTCAAAGTTCATTGGTGTTTTCATTAAGTTTGGCTAACCTGTTGTCTACACATCATGCGAAGGTTAAGTATCAATTGAGGAAGCATGTGATTTATCTGAGATGTTGTTTTGGGTCTTGGTTAAGTGTTGGTTTGGTCCACTCTCATTCTTATCCACCACAAGAATGTTGAGTTGCTGACCTAATTTGAATTTTTAAAATGAAGAGTGTGTAGCTGACCTTGGAGAAAATCTATAAGGTTGAAGATGGTATAAATACAAGTTGAGATGCTATGGATTGTAAGCCACAAGTATGAGAAGCAAGAGTGCGTGAAAGTGAATTGAGGTAGAAAAAATTTAATGTGTTAGATTCCTAAAAGCAGTGAGCTGATGGTGTCTATAATTCTCTGATCAAGGTTATGGATGTGTAGAAGTTGTTGTGGTGGATCTTCTTTTACATTGAGAAAGTGTTCTTTATGTAACATTCTTCTTTCTATCCTTTTGTATTTGTAGGTAGTGAGCCTCCCTATTGGAAAATGTGTCCTTTCTGGACAGTGAGTCCTATCTTGGGTAGTGATCCTCTTGTAATCAATTTTACAATTACTTTATATTGTGAGTTAATCGTCACTGCACGGTTTTTCCCTTATTGGGTTTTCCACATAAATCTATTGTTTCTTGTGTTGATATTGCTTTCTGTTATTTTCACTTCATGCTCATACTTAATAATAGATTAAAGTGGATGTGAAGTTAATAATTGTTTGAGATTTGTGAATGTGATTGGTGACAACTGATTCACCCCCCCCTCTTAGTTGTCTTGCATATTTCAACAATTGGTATTAGAGATTTGGTTTCTCAGAGAAGAGCTTAACCACTTGAGGTAGATTCGATGGCACACAAATTGACAATCCCTATGTTTGATGGATCTGATTATAGTTTTTGGAAAGTGCAAATGAGAGGTTACCCAATCTAGCTCTTGGTTACAAGACTTGGAAAGCTATTGAGACAAAATATGTTGAATTGACAAGTGGTCCTTCTTCTGGAGATGAGATTTTTGCCTATGAAGAAAATGAAAAGGCAAGGTATGCAATCTATAGTGCTTTATCTAAGACTGAGCTGAAAAAAGTTATTTCTTTGGGTACTACTTATGAAGTTTGGGAAAATTTGAAGGATATATATGAAGGAAATGATAGAGTCAAATTATCAAAGAAGTTGGCAGGTAAGCACATAAATGAGAACTTAAAAATGGAAAAAGGTGAAGACATTGCACAATCTATTTTGAGAGGGTTGATATTGTAGTGAATGAAGTCAAAAATCAAGGTGGTACTCTGACAGATGAAGATGTAATGGAGAAGATTCTAATGACTCTACCAGAGAGTTACAATGATAAGGTCTCAGTTATTGAGGAAGTTTATGATCCTAAGAAGTTCACTAAAGAACAACTATTTAACACTTTGACTACATTTGAAATGAGTAAATTTGGAAAAGAAAAGGAGAAAATAGAAACAACCTTCAAAGCCACTAAAACATAAGATGATCCATATGGTGATAGTTTAGAGGAGTTGGAAGAAAATTTTACAAGTTGAAGAAAGGTATCGGTAAGTACAAAGTTATGTTACCTTTTAAATGTTTTATTTGTGGAAATATTGGTCACTATGCTTCAAGATGTCAAAATAGAGTCATACATAAGAAGAGCCGAGACAATAAAGACAAAAAGGATAGAAAGTTCAAGAAATTGTATTATGTTAGAGAAGATGCTGAAATTTCTAATGATGAATCTAATTTTGAGGGTGATAATGATGAGTGCTTGTTTCTAGCCTAAGAGAATAAATCAATGTTTGCTAACCATGGAAGATGTGAAGGGAATGTGGTCTAGAAAACAAGAAGGAAGAGATGGAAGGTACTATGGTTATTTCCTTTCATGATAGTTAGGATGAAGACTATTGGGTAATTGACAGTGGCTACTCAAATCACATGAATAGAGACAAAAGTAAGTTTACTAAACTTGAAAAGTATGATGGAGGATCGGTCATGTTTGGAGATGATTCTAGTGCAAATATTGTTGGAAAAGGAACAATTAGTTTTGATGGAAAACACAATACTGATGATGTCTATTATGCCAAGGGCTTAAGTAATAATCTCTTGAGTGTTGGAAAAATGTGTAGCAAATGATTTAGGCTTGTGTTTTAGGATAATACTTGTGAGATCATAAAAGGGTCCGAAATTGTGGTAGCTGCAAGAAGAACATATGGGAACATTTATCAGCTTAAGGGTGCTGATGGTTAGTGTTTTGTGTCTCAAGTTAATGAAATTTGGCTATGGCATCAGAGGATGGGACATTTAAACTTTGATAATCTGATCAGGATTAGTTCAAGAGAAGTTGTCAGGGATCTACCTAAAATTAGAAAGCCTACCAATACTATTTGCAGAAGTTGTTAGTTAGGAAAACAAACAAGATGCAACTTTAAAGGAAAAGAACAATCATCTACTGGAATGCTGGAATTAATTCATATAGACCTCTGTGGTCCCACAAGAATAGGAAGTCTTAATAGTGATAGGTATTTTATGCTACTTATTGATGATTATTCTAGAATGACATGGGTTACTTTTCTTAGGGAGAAAACTCAAGCTCTGGATAGATTCAAAGTGTTCAAGGCTATGGTAGAGAATGAAGTGAACCTGAGAATCAAATTTTTAAGGTTTGACATAGGTGGAGAATTCACCTCCAGTAAGTTTAATACATTTTGTGAAGAGCATGGTATAAAGAGACATTTTTCTACTCCTAGAACTCCTTAGCATAATAGAGTTGTTGAGAGGAAGAACTAGATTGTTCAAGAGGCTGCAAGAACTATGATGAAAGAGGAAAATGTACTTGATGTATACTGGAGAGAAGTAATTCACACTGCTATTTATATTCTTGTGTCACTAGAAAATGTATAGTTGGCATTTTTATGCTCACTTGAGTTCCTCTTATGGAATTTGGCTTGATTTTGCCTAGATTTAATGTTATAATGTGACCAACACATTTGTGTTAGGTCTTGGACCCTTGTGAATCATTAAGACTTCTAGGATGTCTTGTAAAAGTATTGGGAAGTGTTGTAACTCACTTTCACACTTTTCTAGGACCCTTTCATCATAATTTACCTAAATAACCCCTTTTTATCACTTACCAAGTCTCATTTCAAAGTGTTGCAACCCACTTTCATGCTTTTCTAGACTTGTCATCACTAATTCAACCCTTTCTCATGTTTAAATGACCCCTTAATACACTTTCTGATCCCCCTTAAGTGTGTTTTTGAGGATATTCCCATTGGAAAACATTTAATGCCCTGTAATTCCTGACACCCACTTAATTTTCTTAAGTGGGACTAAGTCACCAATAGGGGTGGCTTAGTCCTTTTTGGCACAAAACTCAAAATTATTTCAAATTTCTGGTGGGATTTCATTCTCTAACCCTTGAGGTCGGCCTATGATGTGTTATTTTTGAGAAATTTAGTAAGATCAAGTATAAATAAGGGTTTTTCCCCTCATTTCTCATCTCCTAGAATCTCCTAATCTCTTGCACTCATTAAGCATTCAATCTCTCAACCATTCAAGCACTTTAAACATAATCAAGTCATCCATTGGAGCACTTCATTGCATATCTTCAGATTTTTACATCAAGGGTTTGGTAAGTTTATGACATTTCATGTTGTTTATTTATCATTCTCTTTCCATTTCATTTCATTTCATAGGGTTTGATTAACAAAGTGGGGTTTAACCAAGGCAAACCCCTATACTCTAACCCTTAACCATTTTTCCCTCTTTGCATGTGTGTTTGTAGAAATTATAGGTAGATTTGTCAAAGAAATAGGTGTTGAAAAGTGGTCAACAATTCATCAAAGCTATTCAAGTCAACATAACCCTAATTCATGTTTGGAGACTCTTTTTACCCCATTTTCTGCATAATCAAGACTGGGCACCTGTTAGAAAAGCAAGTGTAGACTTGAAGCTACAGGATCCTGTCCCGAAATTCCCAAAATCTATAGGTGGACTAAGTTTCCACTAGTGGAAAATTAGTCCCACTGCCAGGCTTAAAAGTGGTTTTTGCATTTTTGGATACCCATTTGGCAGATTTCTATTTTGGCAAATTTTTCCCGAAACTAGGACTAAGTCGTCTAGCTTGGTGTAAGTGTCCCAGTCAACATTTCTAGTTAATTTTTTAGGATTCCAGAATCTATCCACATTTGATTTTAGATTCTAGGTGCACCTCTTCAGTTCTGTTAAGTTATTTCATCATTTACTTGCATTTTTAGGTTTTTTGCATATCACAGTGTGTTTTACAAAACTTCACATTTCTTAGGTTTTGCATCATTAAATCATTTTATTTTTAGATCACTACATTAGTAAATCATAATTAGATACATTAGATCACATTTACATTATTCTTGAGTGTAGACATTTACATTTTGGACCCCAGTTCTTTCTCCTTTTAGGTGAAATACCCTAGAAGGAGCTTAAAGTAGTTAGACAATCCAAAATCATTGTCCACAATTCTTAACAGAGTTCAGATCAAAGGGAACATCACAAAGACCCCTTATGAACTATGGCATGGAAAAATTCCTACTGTTAAGTACTTTAAGGTGTTTGGAAGCAAATGTTATATTAAAAGAGATGATGAGAATCTAGGAAAGTTTGATGCTAGATGTGATGAAGGTATTTTCCTTAGATACTCAACTAATAGCAAAGCTTATAGATGCTTCAATAAAACATTGAGAAATATTGTTGAAAGTGCAAATGTGAAAGTTGATGAAGATATGCACAAATCAATTGAAATAAGTGTTCAATTGAACTAGATGAACTTATTTGTGGACCAATACAAGAAGAAAAGGAGGAAGAAGAAGAACAAATTGAAGAAGAAGAAGCTATGAAACCTGCTCCTAAGACTCCAAAATATGTACAGAAAAATCATCTTGAAGAATAGATAATTGGAGACAAAAGCGAAGGTGTGAAGACAAGAAGCAAAGTGGTAGCAGTTGAGGTAAATCTATGTTTACTTTTCAAGATAGAACCTAAAACAGTGTATGAAGCATGCAAAGATGAAAATTGGGTTAGAGCAATGAAAGAGGAGTCACAATAGATAGAGAAAAATTAGGCATGGGAATTGGTTCCTAGACCTATAAACATGAATGTAATTGGTACAAAATGGGTATTCAAGAATAAGCTAAATGAGAATGGTGACGTAGTAAGAAACAAAGCAAAGTTTGTATGCAAAGGTTATTCATAGGTTTAAGGAATAGACTTTGAGGAGAAATTTTCCCTGGTGACAAGAATGGAGGCTATTTAGATGTTTTTGGCATTTTCTACTCACAAAGACTTCAAGGTATACCAGATGGATGTTAAGTCTGCATTCCTGAATGGAGAATTGAAAGAAGAGGTGTACATGGAACAACCAGAGGGATTTCAATTATTAGATCAATCGAGCATGGTCTGTAAGTTGAAAAAGGCATTGTATGGACTTATACAGGCTCCTAGAGCATGGTGCATGCAAGGTTATATATATATTTGACACAACAAAGGTTCAACAAAGGCTCCACAGATAGTAATCTTTATTTGAAGGTTTAAGGGAACAAAATTTTGATAGTGGTTACAGTGTATGTTGATGATACTATATTTGGAGGAAATGAGGGTATGTACAAGAGATTTGTAGAGGAGATGCAAAAAGAGTTTGGAATGTCTATGATTGGTGAGTTGAATTTATACCTTGGACTTCAAGTGAGTCAAACTAATAAGGGCATATTCATTTCACAATCAAATCATGTTAAAGAATTGTTGAAGAAGTTTGGAATGGATGACTCCAAACTGGTTAGTACCCCTATGGTGATTGGATGCAAGCTAAGTAAGGATGATGAATCACCTAAAGTTGACCAAAGCATGTGCAGATCTATGATTGGTGGAATGTTATATCTTACTGCTACTAGACTAGATATCATGCATGCAGTATGTTTGGTTGCCAAATTTCAAGCAAAACCTAAAGAAACACATGTTACAACTGTGAAAAGGATATTTAGATATCTAAGAGGCACTCCAGATTATGGCTTATGGTATCCCAAGAATAATGATTTCACTTTGAGTGCTTACACTGATGCAGATTGGGATAGTTGTGTAGATGACCAGAAGAGTACAAGTGGTGGTGCATTCTTTCTTGGAGGAAGATCTTGGTTTCATGGCTAAGCAAGAAATAGGATTTAGTTTCCCTATCCATGATAGAGGCTGAGTACATAGCAACAACATCTTGTTGCACACATGTATTATGGATGAAGCAAACATTGAAGGATATAGGAGTGATGTGTGATAAGCCTATCCCTATCTTCTGTGATAATACAAGTGTAATAAATATTCCAATGAATCTGGTGATGCATTCAAGGGCAAAGCATATATCTATCAGATATCATTGCTTGAGAGAGAAGGTATTGGAGAATGAATTTAGGTTGGAATATGTGTCTACAAAGGATCAAATTGTTGATATATTTACTAAGGCTCTGACGAAGGATACTTTTGAGTATCTCGGGAAGAAGTTGGGGGTTACTGCCCTCCTTTGATCTAGGTGCACATGGAGGTGCATCAATCCAGTGGATCTACAAACTCATCATTTTTCTAGACTGATGATTGGGGTCTACTCCTTAAGGGGAGTAAGAAGTATCATTGTTGTAGTATGAGATATGTGGGTGCACTCCTAAGGGGGAGTGATCAAAATTATGTAAAATATTTTTTTTATTTTCCATTGATGTCAAAGGGGGAGAGAGAGTTGTGTGTTGCCATCAATGACAAAGGGGGAGATTGTTGCAAGTATGGATGAGTATGGCGGTGTTGTCATTGATGTTGCCATTTATGTCAACACTATATAGGTTGTTGCAGAGAAAGGAATCAAGTGGTTGTAGGTTGTGCATGTATAGTTGAGATACTATTGAGATGTTATGAGTACATGGATCTATCTTTATGGTGTTGCAAGTATGTTGATATGATGAGTTACCAAGTGCTTTTGAGAAAATTAATAAACAATGAAGACAAAATTATGTGTCATCTGAATGTACTTCAACTTGTGCTCCACATTTCTTTCGTGTTGATCCTAGATGCTTGTGCAGATCTGAAGAATTGTTTAAGGGAATCCTTGGGTGATATATCCTAGATTATAGCTTCTGGTTTGATGAAGAGTGAAAGTTGTGTTCACCGGTTTGTGAACTGGTCTGGTAGAGTTGTTTGTCTATGGACTGGGAGAAATGTTTTTGATTTGCAGTCCTCTATTAGTTTGTTTCTGGTCTTTCAGATCTAGAAGAAGGCTTGTAATGATGTTATCTATGTTTTGTCAAAGGTGTTCATGGTTTGGTGCTCCAAAAGACTTGTTTTATAGTTGTTGTGTGTGTCTATACAGTCCAGATGGACTGGTGGAAAGTGAACATTTGTGTATGAAGGTTGTTGCATTTGCTATAGATGAATCTGAAGGCATCCAAGATGTGTTCTAGTGTATGGTGAAGCATGTTGTGTGGTCTGCATGTTATTTTCTTATTGCAGAAGCATGTAATTCAAAGTTCATTGGTGTTTTCATTAGGTTTGGCTAACCTGGTGTCTACACGTCATGTGAAGGTTAAGTATCAATTGAGGAAGTGTGTGATTGATCCAAGATATTGTTTTGGGTCTTGGTTAAGTGTTGGTTTGGTTTGCTCTCATTCTTATCCACCGTAGGAATGTTGAGTTGCCGACCTAATTTGAATTTATAAAATGAAGAGTGTGTAGCTGACCTTGGAGAAAGTTTCCAAGGTTGAAGATGGTATAAATATAAGTTGATATGTTATGGATTGTAAGCCACAAGTGTGAGAAGCAAGATTTTGCAAAAGTGAATTGAGGCAGCAAAACTTTAATGTGTTAGAACCTTAAAAGCAGTGAGTTGATGGTGTCTGCAATTCTCTAATCATGGCTACGAATGTGTAGAAGTTATTGTGGTGGATCTTAGTTTGCATTGAGAAAGTGTTCTTTGTGTAACATTCTTCTTTCTATCTTTCTATATCTGTAGGCGGTGAGCCTCCCTATTGGATAGTGAGTCCTTTCTGGATAGTGAGCTCTTTGGCAGTGAGCCTCTTGTAATCGATTTTGCAATTACTCTATATTGTGGTTAATCCTCATAGTGGTTTTTCCCTTATTAGGTTTTCCACATAAATCTGGTGTTTCTTGTGTTGATATTGCTTTCTATTATTTGCACTTCATGCTCATACTTAATAATAGTTTAAAGTGGATGTGAAGTTAATAATTGTTTGAGATTTGTGAATGTGAAATTGGTGACAAATGATTCAACCCCCCTCTTAGTTGTCTTGCACATTTCAACAAAAAATAGATAGATAGAAGTAAAGGCTTGATAAATAGCTAATAGGATAAGGAGTTATATTTTCGCATAGTTGAAAAGATATGTCATAATGAGCTTCAATGGTGATGGAACTACTTTGATAACATGCTATGTGATGGTAGACTATTTTGGTAATTACAACCAAATGCAAAAAAACCCAAGTAAATTTTCATCTTTGGCATTTAATATTGTGCATCTTTAGCAAATCCACAAATGCTTATGATCTTTACAAAATTGTTGGTGCACAATCATGAAATACAATGAAGACCACATTACAACCATTTAGTTATGACATGTATATAATTTAATGTATATAAGAAATTTAATGTAATATAGTAAACATATTATAGTATATTATAGATAAATATAGTATGTTTATTTATATTATGTTGTATATTGTAGATTATATTAGAGAATAATTTTATTTAAGATATAATTACGCTGAAGGCGTTCCTTATATGAACATTGCCAATTGCCTTTAATGATCGACAGTTGAGAATGTGGTAGAATGATGGTTGGCCATTGGAAAATATTTGACCATTCAATGAACCCAATATAAAATAAATAAAAATAATATTAAAAGAATAAAACACTTTATACAAAGAAAGAAAGTAAAGAATCAAATATTCTTTCTACATTTCCACTATAAAATATGTTTTACATTCATATTATAAAAGTCAAAAACAAAAAAAACAAAAAGAAAACTATAATTATTATATTTTACAAATAAAAATAATAATTATTATATTTTATAAAAATATATTTTACTCCACTGAATTTACCTTATCTAATTAACCATTTGCACTTTATACAAAGAAACAAAGCAAATAATTAGAAATTGTTTCTAATTTTTCACTAATATTCAAAGTGTATAAATTATATTATAAAGGCATCGAAGGTTGAGAATGTTAGCATGATGCAAGACCATTGAAAAAGATCTAACCATTTGATGAACCCAATATAAAATAATCAAAGAAAGAAAGAAAGCAAAGAATAAGATATTCTTTCTATATTTTCACTAGAAAATATGCTTCACATTCATATTATAAAGGTCAAAAACAAAAAAAATCAAATTATTATATTTTACAAATTAAAAAAAATATCATATTTTAGAAAAAACATATTTAAATACATTGAATTTAGCTTACCAAAATAGTCACTGGACTTTATAGAAAGAAAGAAAGTAAAGAATTAAATATTGTTTTTAGATTTCCACTAATATTCACAGTTTATAAATTATATTATAAACATGCAAAATAATTAATTTAATATTTTGAATGTATACTCAATATTATTTAGTTTCAAACATTATAATGATATATATACCATCATTAATAAGCACTTTTATTCCATCTTCCTACACAAAACAAACATTTATTTCAAATTGCTTTTCTTCTTAGTTCAAAGCATTTCACAATTACATTCTACTATACTTAATGTCAAATACTAAGCTCTATCCATACAAATTCTAAATTAACAAAAAACCATCATCCTACCCATTGCAAACTAAGGTGTGATTACTAGTAATATAGTAATAAATATTGTAATATATAAAAAATAATTCACACTATATGAATATAAATAATATAATATTATGTGTTGATATAATATATTAATGTAGTATAAATATATTACATAATAATATATGTAAGTATGAATATTATATTGTGCACTTTACACAGCTTTGCAAATCCTTGTATTCTCCACAAAATTGTTGATGTGGAAGAGCATAAAGTAGTTGGGATACATAGCTGACAAAACTTAAACACATGATAGGCCTAATAACCAGTGACCAATAGATTGTGTACTGTAGAAAAATTTACTCCTATACATTTTCACACTATGTTTGGGTCTCTTAATTAATTGGACTTAATTAAATTTCTAATTGCCTAAATTATGCATTCCTAAGCCTTATTATTCCTATTTTCCAAAAGGGAAACTGACATTAAAAAAATGATAACATTATTTTAAACACCTTGGAAGTTGTGTGTCTTGGATTTAGGTCCCAAGACCCATTTGCCCAAGGGCGAATGGGTCCTCCTTAAGTGTCAAGACCTAATTTTTAATATGTTTTTGGTAGCATTTTAATGATTCAAATTCAAGTTTCAAATGTTGGCTTATGAAATCTAATTTTTGGGAAATTAGATAAACACCTATAAATACATAGTTATTTTATCAATTCAAATCTAACACACTTTATGCAAGCATTCCTATAGAAAAAATTACTGTTAAGAGCATTGAAGAGAAGATTTATCAAGCATCTGCAACAACAATCAAGATCATATCATCATGTAAAATTTATGTGTGTTCATATTATGTTTTGGAACTAATATTACTATGTAGGTTTTAAGCATTCAAACATCAAATTAAGCAATCATTCAAGCCGATTCATGCAAGATCCAATCCTTAGAGAGATGTGTTGGACTTCAGTCCTCTAAGGTTAGCCATTAAGGATTTAGTGAGTTGTGAAATATTTTTTCATTCATCAATCCTTGTCATTTGTCATTATTTCTCATTATCAAGGTTTAATTACCAAACTGGGGATTGACCAAGGAAAACCCCTATTCACCAAAAATAAACAATTTTTCCCTCTCTTTGTGTGTGTAGATTTGTAGGTGAAGAAGGACTGAAATTGGATCAAAAGTGCAATTTTGCAAGGTTGTCAAAGTTGTCATCAAAGTTTTTAAGCCACGAAAACTCACCTACATAATTTATTTTTGACTTTCCAATAGTGGAATTCAAAGGAATTGGGAGTGCAGATCCGAGATCAGAGGACTTTGAAATTAGATTTTGAATCCATGTATAGAGACCCATTCACCCTTGTGCAAATTTGTCTTGGCAAGACACTCAACAACCACTTTTGGTGACAGGTACACATCAGTCTTCCCTTCTCAGATCTACCAAAAAAATGTTGTTTTTGTCTGTGCTATCCTTTATTTCAACATTTCAAGTTTTTCATCACATAATTAAGTTCATTAGGCATTTTTTTTCATCCCCCAAAAGAGCATTTTAGTAATTTTCTATTATAAAGAAAAATAAAAGATCCCCCTTTCTATAGAGTTGACTCACGTCAAGGTTGAAAGTCAACTTTACCCTTGGGAGAGATCTCCTTTTTCTTAATGAAACTAAAAGAAAAGTATGTGTCTTAGATCTATATTCCATTTTTATGATCATCAACATCCATCCAATCATAATCATCAACCTATTTTTCTTTGTTTCATATTGTAATAAAAGAATGAGAGCTTACACTAGAAGCAGGATTCATGACAAATACTAGGGCTTTGAATTTTTTTTGATAGTTTGTTATTGAATGCATATATTAGCAGAATGAATGCAATTTTAGAGAATTAATGTAACAATAGTTTTAGAACTGTTATCTCCTAAAATTGCACCCTATTGAACCTGATGTTCAACACCTTAGTGTAACATGGGAAGACCTCTAAAGATGTGGATTTCTTGTAGACAGAGGTCAACCTCCAGAGAAGGCCGACTTCCTTTGGTATCACCTAACTACTAATCTTTATAAGGAAAAAAGGAGGAGTGCATGGAAATAAAACTAAACCCTATGGTGATACACCAGAATGAAAAGAGCAATGAGACACTCAGGTTACACTTGAATACTGATGATAGATAAGGGACTACACAACAAGTTTCTGTAGATTATGCATAAGTACTTCACAAACAGGTTTGACATGCACACACTTTTAAGAAGGAAAAGCAATTTTTCACAAATTAAAAGCTCATGTGCAATTCAGTAAACAAAATTTGTAATCTGCATAATACTACTTTTGCAAAGAGAGGCATGCTAATATGAGACAAAGCTATAAGGAAATAGAAATATTTCACGAAGTAGCCTGATCAATCACCTGAAAATGCATAATATTTTGCAAGAACCAGAAGGAAAATTGATCAACATCAACAATGACCAAGGTAAATTCTATATATCATGCTTTGAATGAGTTACAAAAGTGTGCTAATCTGAGAAAGGATTGCAAAAGTCACAAACTCTTCAAAAGCATAATCTGAACTCCCTTTACAAAAAAGGAAAAAATGCCATATATACCAAAAAACTAAAAGTGTAGGCCCCTGCCCTAGGGTTTACAAAAATGAATCGGTTGTTGAACACGTCAGCCCTCAGATCTTTTAGAATACAGTTAATGCATTCAATGTGCATCCATGTGTCCATGTCGGTGAAGGATCACTCCAGGAATGACCTTCATATTTTTTTGCAACAATCGCATTAACTTGCAGCCCTTGTGTCCACCCTTGAAACTCGCTAGAATTGCTTTGAAAGTTTCTGAGTGTAGCCATTAATATTGATCTACCTTCTGCTAGCAGAGATCCCAACTGTCACTGAGATTCATGGCCTTTTCTTCCTTTCAGCTTTCTTGTGCTCAAGATCTTTCTACAAGTTGACCATCTTTGAGAAGCAACATCCAACCTCCCCTTGTTAGATCCAAACACCATTGCTTCACTGAGCCAACCCATGCTGCACAAATTTCGTTGATCTTCTTCACAGGGGTAGTCAATCAGTCAAACTACCACTGGTTCACCTTTAGATCCCTCTAATTGGTTGAACAAGCTCCATGTAGGATTCCCAAGGGGTCAAAGGTCATTTAGATAGAATCACATGTCGGTGAGACACTAGCTGTGTCTCCTCGATGCGATTATATCCTTCAACAGTTATCGACATGGAAAAAAACCGTCAGCAAGAGTATCACTTTTGGCTAGACATCACGGCCAGTTCCCATTAGTCACACCGATATCCCTTTTCATTGGAAAATCCATCGCTATCGGCAAGACTTCCCATTGTTGGCAAGACTTCTTGTCAAATGAAAACTCTCGGTGATGAGTCCTACCGCAGCCACATATCCATCGATGAGACTCTATTGTCTCGACAGGACCTCATATCAAGCCCTTCATCCTTCAGTGAGACACCATTGGGTCGGCCAGACATCACAGCGGGTAGAAAAATTTATAGTGATATTCCCTTTCATCACTGAGACAATCACACTTGGCAAGACATCATATTGAGCTCAACATGTTGCACCAAAGGCACAAAACATGTCAGCGAGAGTACCACCAGTCGGTGAGATATCATGTCGAGCTCTTCCATTCTCCCTGAGCTCATTTCATTTCCGCAAGACCCTACTTGGTCGGCGAGACCTTTCGCCTAGCTCAAAACAATACGCTGAAGGGAGAATCCCTTGGTGTGACTAACAACCATCGGCGAGACATCTCCCCAATGGCACCTCCTTTTGCCGAGACCTCACCCGGGACTGCCATCCCATGTTGGCAAGACCATATCGGGTCAGAAAGACTTCCCATCGAAGCCATCTTGTTTCGGCGAGATCTCACTTCATTTCGGGGAGACATTGCTTGGTCAGCGAGACCTTTCGCCAAGCTCACAACTTTCACCAAGACTTCCCTGTGTCAGTAGGACATCTCCCCGAGACCACAACCTTATACTGAAGGCACCATCCTTTTGGTGAGACATCACTCGGTCGCCGAGACCTCATGCCGAACTTAAAACATTTTACCCCGAAGCCACTTCGCTCGGCAAGACCACCAGCGGTCAGTGAGACCTTATGCCAAAGGCAATCCCTTTCACCGAGAGCTCCATTTATCGGCCAGAGGTCATAGAAAAGGTAAACCATTCTCCCCGATGCTAACCTTGTGAACAACTGTTGATAGGACTTCCTCGGTCGGGAAGAGATAGAAAACTCATGGCGATCAAAATGTCCAAGCAACTTGAGGATTTCAAATGAATATAGCACAACAGCCAGTTGGCAAGACAATTAGAGGGTCTCATCGACTTTATCTCTAGGGAGCTTTGTGCCAAATCTAATTGAGGCAGGCTTTCCAATAGACTTCCTTGTGAAATAGCATCAGATGAAGACCTTGCTAATGAAAACCGAACACCTACATGCTGGGCTCAACCCTTATGGGAGCCACATTTAATCCACGTGCCGAATTTAAAACATAATTTCCCTTGATTGAGCCCATAAGTGAAAATTGGGTAACAAGAACATTAAGAATTAGAATTTGATTTTTTTATAAGATACAATAATATTCTCATACGATTTAAAATATTGTTGAAGGGATATTGTTTAGACCACAACAAAAATTAAATATTAAACAAATCACAACAAAAGTTGTCTTGTTTCAAAAGTGTAATGAATAATGTTTCACTCTTAACAAGAGAAAGCTTACAAAGACAATTTAAAACTAACAAAACTTTCTTCAAAACCATTGCTTCATGGCATAGTAATCTAACAAAGAACAAAGTAGTGTAGGTAATAATCTATGATTATTGACACCTTTATGCATGTTTCAAGTATATTATGTAGTTAAACAAAACCAACAAACTTGATATTTGCAAAAAACGATGGCTACATTGTTTTTATGTCTCTTTACCAACTTCTAGTTGTCTATAGTTCTAGAATGATATTGTTTTGGTTCAATATAAAGTTACCAAAATGTTGAAACTATCACAGAGCAAGGACTATTTCAGATTTTTGTTTCAAGTATTCTTTGTAGCTTGTTTCAAAGACCTATGGAAGTTACTTCTCAACCATATCCTTTTGTAAAGTATAATACACATTGTTATTATTTTATGTTATTATAATGCATTTAAGATAGTGGTTGTAGCTATATGCTATTTCTTTGTCACAATTGGTATAGTGATCAGTATTGTCTCTAGTAATCAAAGTAGTTGAAATTGGCTGGTTACAGCCTAATTAGGATGGTTGAAATGAAATGGAACAAGCATTTGCAATCTTCTGTTTGACATAAAACTACAAAATAACACATATGCTGTTAGATATGGATAATAAAGACATCAAAAAACATAAGTTGTGATGGAATACAAAATCATTAAGGAAACCTAGTATGTGGAACAAATTAGCTTTTGCAGATGACCTATAGTGTTGTTGTCATTTAGTGGAGTTATGAAGGTCGATTGGTAGGTGTGCAAAGTACCGAGTTTAGCATCAACCTGTTTTGCAATATTCTTCAGAAAAATCATTTGGTCATCTATTCCTATGATCTGATCTACAAATGCAAGATGTATTTGTAACTATAATGATGTGTACAATGAGATTACTAGTTTATCATAAAAAGAAATTTGTTACCATATATAAAGTTTTGTTGAATCGATAACCAAATATTCATCTTTGTCTCTTACATCTGCTTTGTCCAATTATGTTTCTTTGTCTTTGATGTCTAGAATTTCTCAATACAGTATCTTTTTTTATCCAAAAGCAATGAAACCTATGCTGCTGACTATATATTTGTCTGTGCTATGCAACAACATTTTTATTGTAGTGTTGGGTATAAATGTGTATTGCTCACAAACTATAGGGATGTTATCTATTATAGTTGAATCTTCTAAGATAAAAATACATTCACAATCACCGTGATAATATGGTGACTTGGGAACAAGTTTGTATCCTATTATATAGATACTTGCACCTAGACACATTTTTCTTCATGCTTTTGCAGTGCTTTCCTGTAACATTGATTGTAACTATCATTTCTCCTTTGCAATCAACCAGGTTGACATGAAGAATTTGTTTTGAGTTTCTTGCTTTGTCAAGAGAGGTTTTGTATGTGACGAGCACATCCACTTCAAAAATCTCTCTTTTTTTCCAAGCATTGAGATCTTCTATCGACACTTTTCTAGCAGTGTCTATGTTTGACCTATGCAACAAATTAAGTATGAAAGGAGAGCGAGTAAATATGAAACAACTTGTTTTCTTATTTGATGCATAAGCTTGTTTTTGCAATCTGTACAAGTTGCATCAAATAAGAAAACAAGTTGTTTCATATTTATGTTAAAATCTCCAACAATTATGATTTTGTCCTTGAGCTTTGTCTGGTTCAATGCTTGTGGAATTGTCTCAATAATTGCATGAAATTTTGTGCGAGACAGTGCATATAGATTTATGAGATTGAATTTGTACTTATGTGCAATTAACTCCAATTGTATAGCTTCCACACTAGCAATATTAAAATAAGCTTGTTTTTGCAATCTGTAACATTTCTTGATAAATATCATTATACCATAGCTAATATGCATTGATAAGCATAGGAATTGGTCTAATTTTTTAATGATATGAGAATAAGATGAATATGTTTCTTGTGGACATTATATGGGATTTCATAAAGTCATAGTCACTAAAAATGTCATCTATATGGCATTGTAGACTTCGTGTGTTCAAAGAAACAATACATATTGATGTACTTATATTTGTCATGTTCTTGTATTAGAACTGTTATTTTGCTTTTGTGACTAGTTGGTGCATTTCAGTCACAAATTTCTTTTGAACATGAAATTTTGTTTTGACAATGGATTTAATAAGTATAATGAAATGATATTGCATACCTAGGACAATGCAGTGTACACTAGACCATGTGCTTTGACTCCTAGTGGATCAAAAGCGAGACCATCAAGTGTCAGACCTTGCGATCTATGAATAGTTCTACCACATGCAATTTTTATAGAAAATTGTTTTCATATTGTTATATGCGATGGGAATTTTATGTTAAAGAAATATTTTGCTACTTGTAGTATAGGCACCCATTCTGTTGATATTGCATCTCTGTATAGATGTTGGAATTTGGTTGATTGTTGTCTGCCAATTTTATTGTTGTTAAACTAAATCTAGATAACATCTACATTGTTATTGGCCATGTATTATCAAAAAATACCATCCACTCCATTGACAAGACTATTCACAATGTTGTAATTTCCCTCGTATAGTTCGACGAGCATACCTTGTTTGAGTACAATTTATTTTTGTAGAAGTTTTTCAATAGGTATTGATGTATTGCCATAGTTTTCTTTGTATTCTTCAACTGCATCATAATAATTTCTTGGCTAAAAATAATTGACAACATTTTGTTGTTGTGTAATGCCACAAACTTATTTATTTTAAAAAGATATGAGAATGTTGGATCCATAGGAGTTGGTCCTAGACAATTATTATTAAGAAATGCTATATCCTCAACGCTTTGTGTGTTGAGTCATATTTTGTTGAGAATAGTAACAAATGTTTGGTTTCTTTGATGCATGACTATTTGCAATTCGTAACACTATACACGATCTTTCCAAAAGCTATAGGGCACTATTTGTTTGTTGATTATAGGGTATTAAAAAATAAGGTTGTCCAAAATAGGTTGTGTTTGATACAAATCACCAAAAATTATCATGTCGACTTCTCTGAAATATTTTTTCGATAAATAATTAATCTATTGTATTGGTTTATCTATAGAATGTAGGGATCTATTGCCTATTAGAGAGGCCTCATCCAGAAATAACATAGATAATTGGTCATATTGCTTTTGTAAAGTGTCGAGGTTTTTGTTGCTAAGCATTGTGTAAGAGGATTTATTGAAAGACAATTGTAAGGCAGAATGTATTGTTGACCCACTTGCATTATACATCATTTTTCTTGTATAGGCCAAAATCAATCCTTTTTATTTCAATGGGTTAGATAGAGGATCAAAATGATAGATATAGATGAGCATCTCAAAAATTAATTTAGCTGTAAATGTCTTACCCGTTCCTACCTCGAATGTCAAGAAATTTTGTATTGGTTTTTTCATGTCCAGTCTCTTTTTTGTGGCAATGTATTTAACAATTGCCTGTTATTGTTTGTTTAACGCTCTTCTTAGTTTATAGTATTATATGTTCTTGAGAAGTCTCAAATTTTGTATTAGCTAGAAACCAATATTGATTTTATTTGTTGTCTTTTCTTTAACCATTCTATATCAATAGCAATATCGTATTGTTCAGTCTCATTGGAGGTAGTGTTTTATTTCTTTGCCTATGTCAATGCCTGCTCACTTTCTAGTTCTTTAGTAGCTTCTTTGAAATCGCCTTGTAAACTATTGAAATTGTGTGAGTATTTGGAATCATTTTGTTTTATGGTTTCTTGGTGAAAAATTTAGGCTTTTGTAATTGATTTAAATCCTTGATGCAATGTATCATCATTATTGACAAAAGGAACATATATCAATAGTTATTACCTACAATAGTTTTTGTAGTCAAGATGTTTATTATATTTTAAAAATAAAATGATAGTGGGTTTTCCTATTTTCAAACCTTTATTATTTGTGATTCTATGTTCTGATGCAAATTCAACAAGGAATAGTTGTTGCAGATTTATAGGTCAACACAGATAGAAATCGATGATTTATAAGCACATTATGTTTTTTGATTCATTGGGTTATGATCTAAGAAGAAATGTTGATTTTAGAATAAATTTTCATTCTTGGTCTAGTCTTTTGTTTATGAAAACACATTTCCTTGAACTTGAATTTAGTGGTAGTGAAAGAGTTAAGTCAGTGGCAAGGTGAGTCGACATTTGTTGCAGATTCAGTAGAGTATTTCTAAGAGTTTGTATCATTTCTCTAACATCTATTTTTCGTTGTCTCATGCTCTTTACGTATTATTTTGAAAGAATACATCAATGATTTATCTACTTTTGTCATATACGATGAACAGTAAGTTGCAACAACATAAGCTCGTTAAGCACATATTGCATATTGGTGTTTGCTTGCTAGAGATCAAGTATTTTGATGGAAAAACTATTATTCCATGTATGAGTAGGTTTCCTTTTCAAGAATATAGTTGGATTTTTTAGTGTAGACTATATCGCTTTTATGTAATCACTTTCAATGATGTACATAGTTTTTCCAAGAACAAGTCAAAGGTAAAAGACTCATCGTATTATTCTTGTTCGGTTGTATTTTGAATTTTATTGGAGTTGTTTATTATGATTTGATCAAGTACTGTAATGTTTTCAAGTATTCTTAATCTTTTCATTGATGTGGAAAATTGTATCTACACTATGTTTTTCTAGATTTTTTGTAGCTTTTCATATGGTGATGTTGATGCATGCTTGAAAAGTATTGTGAATCAGGTTGGTATTGCATGTAATATACTTGTCTATAAATTGTTCAATTTCATAGTTATAAAATTTTCCATAGATCATAGTATTTTTAATGCATATTATTGCATGATCATGCTTGTTTCCTCCATTATGAAATTCTATAACAAAAAAAGAAATCATTGGTGTGCCCAAGCAGTGTAGGATCATTTGTTAAAAGGTTTTCATCACACTCATTCGGTGTCTGTAATACTGAGTACAGGTAATAGGATTATTTCTAATAATGAAATCTATATCATCCTCTTGTTCATTATTATTGTTACATATCTTGTTTCAATTTTGATTCAATTTTGTCAATGTAGATAATAAAGGTGGCCATTGGTGCTCTGCATTGGAGAATGTTAAGAAGAATGTTGGTGGTCCTAGCTAACAAATCATTATAAAAAAAATTCTTTAGCTGATGGATATAGTCTAGGGATATGTGAATATATATGTTTAAAATCCATATATCTAGTGTCTGATTTCAATATCTTGTCTAGGTTTGGTTTGTTTATTACATCTTTTTCCAATAGAGTTTGTCCTTGTAATTTCCCCTTTCTAATTCTTACGATATACTTGAAATGATTTTTGTTAGAATTACGTGCATTTTAAAAAAAATAGGTTCATTGCAAAGTCACCACTAGAGTACATTAATTCCCATCTTGTAATCTTCTAATACGAAAAGCATTTTAATATATCTATATTACATACCTTACCAAAGAAAAGTGTTGGAAAGTTCATTTCTTATGCATTTTTGTCTTTAAATATTCCTATTGGATGGTTTTCTTGTGCAGGCACTATTTCGATTATTTCATGATGTAAATCGTAGATGGTTTGAAATTTCATGAATCTGTGGATAAGTGTATCTGTTTTTGTTTCATGTTAGCTATTATCTTTTGTTTCTTGACTATTTGGAGTGTCCTCTCTATGTATGTTCTCTATTTCAGAACTATTAGCAACCATTGTTCTAAATATCTTTTTTCAAGTAGGGTTTATGAAAATGCCTTCCACTTTGTAGATATCTCTATGATAGAGTTGTTTTAGAGCTCTCATTATTAGATTTAGATGAATAATTCCGGCTTGAAATGAATTCATGTATTCTAGTTTTCTTTTTAATGCAATAGTTAGTGTGATTGTCTTGTTTATTGAACGTGGTAGGACTCTTTGTGTGGTATTGATATTTGTAGGCACATTAATTATTGATCCTATTAAACCAAGTTGAGGTTGTTTGTGTCCCAATTTTCTAATTTGTGCAAAGGAAATGCAGGGTGAAATCAACCTCTCTTCTAGATCTAAAATTTGGGTAAGGATTGATAATGATTTATTACGTCTTATACATCATGGCACAGAAAAAACTGGCATTTTATTTTGTTGCAATGAGAATTTGCAAGAAATACATATTTAAAAAACTTGAGGAGGTATTTGTGTGCTTGGTAAAGCTAAATAATTTTTTTGTTCTTGTTTTATAATCTTTTTCATTTTGTAACCAAAATTTAGTTATTAACATATAACACACTCATGTTGCAGAGTGTCCCAAATTTTGTTTAAGTACTTTTGTATTGCCTTGCTTAGAGATTTACTTTGTTGCAACATTTTTTTTCACGTGAAGTAGTGACATGCTCTTTTTGTTATCAACTTTCATACCAAAGGATGTGCATTCACAATTGCTAATTTTGTTCTCAGCACCTACATAATCCATCTTTATAGTTACTGTTTCTAACACTATTTAGTTGTTTTCCTCAATATTTTTTACTCTTTTGGCTAGACAGTTTTCATCTACATTTGTAGTGCTCTTTTTCCATCTATATTCCTCTTGCTTTTCAACTAGAATAAAATACCTTACTTTTTTATTCCTACTTGTATTACTACTAGCTCCTATTTCACGTGCTAATTTTTTCATGTTTGGTTTGTTTTGTGTACCTCTTTGAGGTTTCTTAACTGTGTAGTTATTATTTGATATATTGATTCAAAGATAGTTACTAGTATCAGATGTTTGTAATGATGTGTAGTGCATGTGACTTGTATTTGTTTCATATGCCATTATGTTAAATGTTTTCTCTATGTTCATTCCTAGTGAATATTTTTCTTTGATTATTTTAGTATTAGATGACCAGATCTATATTTCTACTTTAAAAATTATTTCCAACCACTATAGACAAAATACACTGCCCTCTATTTTTCCCTTGGAATAAGGCATTTCCAACTTTATAATGTATTCTTTCTAGTTTCTAATACCGAGCATTGTTTCTATTATACTACGATGGAGATAATTTACTAAGCAATATTGGGCATTGTGATGCCACCTTTCATGGTATTGCAAAAATACTATGTAATGTAAAGTATCATGGACTGGGCATCAAATTCGTATCCGAGTAGATATGAAACTAAATTAAAAAGGATTTCTCCACAGTTGTCAATTATAAGTCGTGACTTTATTAGACCCTTATTTTTCATTTGGTATGAAAGGTCTAACCATATGTTTTCTAGGTTACCACAACTTGGTCAAAGATAATGTCTTATGATTGGGATAATCATATAGTGATTTTTTTCTAATAAGAGGTTCAAAATGTCCAGAAAAAGGATTACTATCATGAAACAATACATAATACCTTTGTGTATCGATATCTCTATTAAAATACAAATAATTAACTTTATTGGTTGTTGACCATAATTCAACAGATATATTCAACCATTTCAATAGCCATCGTATACAAAATATATCATCCCATAGCCCTTGGCACTGTTTAGAAGTCAAGTTAGTAGATGCAAATAAACACATTCTACTCAAATATGTATTTAGATCAGTTATACCATGGATCATTTTCAAACATCTAGATACAATTTAAAAGCAATTGCCTCTAAGGCATCCTTGTCATGTTGTGCTTTGGATTGAAAAAAGTAATCAATTAAACCGTTTTACAATTATATGACCCTGAATAAAAAATAGAACAAGACCTCAAAACTATCAAATAGACAATTTCTCCTAAATTATAGCTAAAGGACTCTAACTTAAATAAGTTTTTCAGAATTTAAAACATCATCAATATCCATGGAAGGATTTTGTTTTTGTTGCTTATTTTTATCAACATCTACGCTACTCTCCATTGTTCTATTATAGAACTAGTCTATTGATAAACAAAGATGTTATCTTCGATATTGAACAACAAATGCTTGCTTCATAATATAGGTAACTGCCACATACCTTTCAAGTTGAATTGTATAGAAATTGTACACAATTTATTTTTTTACCTTCTCTTCCAGAGGAGCTAATTGCAAGAAGTTTTATAGTCTTAGTTCTAGTGCATCTATAATACTTCAAAATGTAAATATATAATGTCTGGGATGAGAAAATTCCTAGAGCATAACATAGTTTTTTAGAATAAAGAAGATTTATTTAATGCTCTTTAACACACTATTAATGACTTGTTGCAATATTAAAACATCAAAAATTTAAACATTACAACCAAACAATACAGAAAAATCCTTTTTGATGGTTGCAACTAGTGTTAATTGCAATCAATGTGAACTTGTTTAAATGATGATAATGCTATAAATACTTGCATAAGATGAATCGCCAAGTCTTGAGGAGGTTATCTAGTCTATAAGGGAGAGGAGCCGATCGTGGGATAGGGTCCCATCGCTAGTATAGCTATGGATAGCCTGGGGTCCACCGGTGGGTAATATTTATACCAGTAAAAATTTCAAATTTCCTTTCAAATATGATATGACAGATTCATATTAAATTCACAGTATGTCCTATCATAGGTTGACTTTTTTGTTGCCACCTTCTCAATAGTGGGTGAATGCAAGTGGACATTTATTTGCCTATTTCACAATATCAAGTGAATGCATAATGATAATCTTATTTCCACAATATAAATAATATTTTCCACCTTCCCAATAAAAAGGTTGTTGTGAAGGGATATTTTATTAACCAAAGTATAAGTCTTCTTGCATTAAAAGTGAGTTGAAATGTACATAAGACATTGCCAAGTGATTTAATTCCAAATATATTTGGACAAAATACATTTCAACATGTCCCATTTTTCATATTCTTTTTACTACAAACTGGTTCCCGGATGTCCATAATAACCAATCTTTTTTTGAATTTTCCTACAAAATTGAAAAACACAAACTCTCAGGCTCACTATGCATTGCAAAATTTCATTATAACACTTAATTATCACTCTATTATTTACAAGTCCACTAAAAAAAAATAATCATAAAAAAAAAAAATTGGTTACAATTCAAAAACAAACTTAATATCACTTCAAATCACCAACCAGAAATCCTACGTACCCATTAAGCTATCACTTCTACCATTAATCCATTGAATGCAGATCAAATTCCCTCCCATAATTCAAATTAATCCACTTGCTACCAATTCAAATTCAAAAAACCTATTTATGCAAGCAATCCTCATTTGTGCGATGCAAGTTACACATTATAGTTTATTCAAAATTTTCAAATTTCTCACTTTCTGCTGCATGCTCCTGAGCGATGATGACCTCCTCCAGATTGATGCGCTCTCCTCCTTCAGCTCTTTTGGTAAGTCATTTCCATAACCATCCTTTATGCTGTCATCGACTAGTCTCCCTTTAAGCTCTGTTATGGTAGAAATATTTCCAACCCTTTCAAATACAACATTACCATACATATATATGCTACACAAAATGATACATATCCATGTATGTTTCCCAAAACCCTATCCATTTTCATGAAACTTACACATTTATGGATATGTGTAGGATCATGATGGGCCAAAAAGTGGCAATATGATGTGTATGTGGCTAACGAATTTTTTCTTAGCCAAAATTGATGAAACGAAAAAGGTTTTTTAAGGAGATTCTCAACTTTCCACCAATATAAATTATTATTTACTTCGAATTTAATAAGTAATTATTATTCATTTTCTATTCAAATTACGACTAAAGTCCTAATTAATAGGCTGCTTGAAAAACATCTATAGCTTTCAAATGGTATCACATTTTTTGAATCCAAAACATGTGTCACATTCTATGCTTCGCATACTATAGGATTACAATAATAATAATTTAATTTCACGAAGTTTTGACCAAGTTGAGGTGGTTAGACATATGAGTTTTTTATATTTTCTAAAAGTTGTAATAAAAAATTCATAATTAATTATTTACTTAGAAAAAAAATACAAAAAAATATGCATCACATCGATACATGAGTCCTCTACTTATATCTAAAATATTATCATTTTATTGTGGTTAGGGTGGTCAGACAGACACCTATTTCTTATTTTTTCCCTAAAATTTAAGTACTATTGCATTGAAATTTTAAATTTTCACCAAATAGATTTTTTTTTTAAAAACCTAGTAGTTTAGAAACTACATTCAATTTTCTATAGATTCTATTCTTATATTTTTAAATAATATAGATAACTTATTCAATTTTTGCGTCAAGTTGCCTAACTCGATTTTTCTAAGATTTTTTGCCACCAAGGGCTTGTTTTTTCCATGATGATCCTACACATACTTATCTATATCTGCAATATATATCCCTTTCATTTTAATGAAACTTACGCATTTCTCTCCCCCTATATATATAATATATTTGTAGAGATAGATAGATACCTAATTTGAATGTAAATGAACAAGGTATAAATTGAATGTACATACCTATATTTGTTGATGAACTATTTAGTAATATATTAATTTCAAATTAGCTATCTATCTATCTCTGCAAATATATATATATAGGGAGAGAGATATGCGTAAGTCTCATTAAAATGAACAGGGCCATATATATTGCAGATATAGATAAATGTGTAAGTTTCATGAAAATGGATAGGGCTGAGGGAAACATATATATATATATATATTTGCAGAGAGATAGATAGATAACCTAATTTGAATGTAAATTAACAAGGTATGTATATTTCTCTTTTGCAATTTGAAATTAATATATTATTGAACAATTGATCAACAAATATAGGTATCTACATTCAATTTATACCTTGTTCATTTACATTCAAATTAGGTATCTATCTATCTCTGCATATATATATATTGCATACTCAAATATATATATTATTGTACGGTTCATCACCAAATATAGGTATCTACATTCAATTTATACCTTGTTCATTCACATTCAAATTAAGTATCTATCTATCTCTGCAAAGTGACTATATGTATGTCCTCATTTACATTGAACCTAATTAGATGTATGCTTTGTTTGTTCAATTAAAGTGACTGTAAATATCGGCCCCTATCCCTTACAGTCAAATGTCATAATGGCTAACTCCTACTTATGTTACTATGTTGTTTGAGAAATGGTACTAACATAAGTAGGACTCAACCATCATCAAAGTTAGCTGTAAGGGAGAGGGGTCAATATTTACGTCACATCAAAACACTCTTGCCCTGCAGTGCATGCAGTTAGAACTGCTATAAAATTCATGGCAAATACCATGACTTATAAACTACTGGAAAATGCCAAGAATCTAAATTTCATGGCAAATGCCATGAACTTTATACCACTTCATTGCATTCTCTATAGGGCAAAAAAGCTCCTCCATTACCCACGATCAGCTCCTATGCCCACACATAGCTCCTCTCCCTTTTGTCTATGTGTTTGTTCTTCAATTTAACCGACTGTAATTGACAACCCCTCTCCCTTACAGCCAAATGTGATAGCATATAACTCATACTTGTGTTATAACCATGGAATGAAAGAGCATAAATAACTTGAAACATCAATAAGATAGATATATACATACATATATAGATAGATACATATATATATATAGATAGATACATATATATATATATAGATATATACATACATATATAGATAGATACATATATATATATAGATAGATACATATATATATATATATATATATATATATATATATTGTAGAGATAGATATATACATACATATATAAAAGTTGCATAATGTCAGCTCGACTGTCAAGGGACGTGGCATAAAAAAATTACTCGATTGGGACACTGATGACATGGACCCCTTGCTCAAAGTTACCCTACCCACCATCGGTTACATTCAACTTAATTAGATGTATGCTTTGTTTGTTCTTCAATTGTACTGACAGTATGCGAAGAATATCTCAAACAACATTATGAAACATTAACACAACTTGAAACAATAATATGATAGAAATATTTGAAACCCTTTATTGTCTTGCAAAGCTGTTTGAAGATAAAAATATTTGTATCATGCTGCTGTTGCAAGTTCATATATATGTGTATCATAATGTTGTGTCAATTATATGCATGGTTAGCTTGTTCTTCAATTACAGTAAATAGTAAATGTATGGATTCGTTGTTTCAGTCGATATCATTATTTTCAATATTAAGTGTATGTTGTTTACTAATCACTGTGTTGGTTCAATACAGAGGAAGATAAATGCGCAAAAAAATAGCAGGTGATCTTCAAGGAGGAAGCCTCCACAAAAGCGGAGCCGGAAAACTATGCCCGCACACAAGAGAGGTGTGCATCTACCACATAGCGATGAGGAGGATGTTGTCATTCCTGTTCACCAGCGAACTGAAGAACCAAGTAGTGAGGAGGAGGTAGAAATTGTTTTGGAACAGCCAACCAAATCTGTAGTGCAAGCTAACCCAGCTATATCAACCAAAAAGGTTGCACGGAGGCATGAATGGACCCAGGCTGACATGGACCATGCCCTTGAATATGTTGAAGACTACGGCTGGTCAACTAGAGGTGCAGCAAAAAAGTGGGGTATTCCTACCTCAACATTGTCCAATTGGCTAGGTGGTATGACCACTACAAAAAGGAAAGGGCCCCCAACAGTCCTAACTGAGGAGGAAGAGTCATTGATCGTCGAATGGTGCAAGGAGATGGCTGTTGTTGGCCAAGGTTTGGAGATCGTCAATCTAAAAATGGAAGTGGCCTAAATATGCGAAACAGGGAATAATCCCTTCAAGAATGGGCTTCCTAGCAAGTCATGGTGGACAGGATTCAAAAGAAGGCATCCTGATCTCTGCTTGAGAACAACCCAAGGTCAAGATAGAGACCGTGCTATAAATCTGAGGCAACCGGTTGTAAGTGATTTCTACAACACTTTGGAGAAGGCATATGCAGGAGGGAACTATGGACCGCAGAGGATTTGGAACTGTGATGAGACAGGGCTGCAAGCTAGCTGGAATGGTAACATGAAGGTGCTTGCCATGAAAGGCGTGAGAAGTGTTGATTACATTATCCCAAAGAGCTGGGAGTGGATCACTATTCTAGCATGTGTAAACACTCCAGGTCAAAAAATTCCAAGTTTTTATTTGTT